>CM043111.1:35959925-36079632 GCA_023701765.1 Hylyphantes graminicola | reverse complement strand
AAAGAAAGTGCTTTTGTAAGAGTTCACGCGATATGATGATGGAAATTGCTTTGCAAGAGTCACGCGATACGATGATGAAAATTGCTTTTGCTAAGAGTCAAGCTGATACGATGATGAAATTGCTTTTGCAAGAGTCACGCGATACGATGATGAAATTGCTTTTGCAAGAGTCACCGCGTTAGTGATTCATTAAAAAAATTATATTTATTTTTTTTTATTTATTTATTTATTTATTTATTTTATTTTTTTATTTTTTTTATTTATTTATCTTAATTTTTTTATTTATTTTTTTTTATTTATGTTTATTAATTTTATTTTATTTTTTTATTTATTTTTTTTATTTATTTTTATTTATTTATTTTTTTTTTTATTTATTTTTATGTATTTATTTATTTTTTATTTTTTTTATTAATTTATTTTTTATTTTTATTTATTTATTTTTTAATTTTTTTATTGATTGACACAGCTGGAAGAATGTTTTCAAGTACTACAGATGCAATCTCCCTTGCGACGGCTAATTGTATTTTTAAATTTCTGGAGCGCTGCTGATGAATTGAATAGAAAAATGTAATGTATTCCTAGGATTAATGCAAGCTATATTCTATTAATTTACCGAGTCAAAGGAATTTCGACTTGAAGATGTTTACAAAGTATTACTCAAAGAAAATTAAAAATGTTTCAATTGAAAAGCTGTTTAAAAAATAAAAATGTTAATAATGTATTTCACAGTATATTTCGAAACAGATAATTTTCAGAGAGGACTATTGCAGAAGATGTTTCAATCCAAAATATGATGCAACTCTTTTAAAAAAAATTCCATTGAATGGTAACTATTTGTTGGACCGAATTATTTAAAAAATAAATATAACGTAATAAAAATAGATCAGTTTTTATTGTTATTGTAATTTTTTTTTTAACCTTGCTGTCATAGGAGTTGATGATTTGCTGTTTTTTTTTATGGATGTTAAAAGAATATTTACAATGATTCCAATTGCAACATACTCATTTATTGTTTCATTCATAACCAAGTTTAAACATTTTAGAAAATGTTTCTAAAATCAAATTAAGTTTTCCGTATTTCTAGGTCATGTATTTGGCCACATGTTATAAACGGTTTCATTTAAATAATTTCACTTTAATATAAATTTCTTTTGCTTGTGCGGACGTATTGTTTAATGATTAATCTTTCCAACGTCATAATCTTTGATATCGCTTCGTTTAGATAACCTGTCAAAGCATATATTTGATTAAACACATATTTACAAAATATATATTTTCGTTTTGTTTTTTCATCACTTTCTAATTTTTGTAAGAAAATCTGTCAAGATGTGAAATATTTTCTTCATCTCTATCTAAATTAAAATGTATCGTTCAATGATTGATAATATAAAAATAAAATGATGGAGTCAGCATTGTTGAAAAAACAATTTTAAAATTTTAAAATCCATTTTCTTCAATTTTCGTGAAATTTATTTTGCGTTAATATTTCATTAAACATATCTAATTTCTTCTTGTAGTTTTCGTGTTTTTTTCTTTTCCAAAGATAAATATTTTTTGCACCATGCTTCTTAGATTTCAGCCATAACATTCATCATTATATTTTTTGTCTAAAATTATCTTTTTCCATTTGTTCTTTATAAAACGTTTTCGTATTTCTTCAAGTTTCTTAATCATTAATTAGTTTTTTATTACTAATATATTTTTACTTCTAAAATCTTTGTTTTTATTTTAGCTCATGAGTATCACTTGTATTTTGTAATTCCCGTATTTTTGTTGGCCGATTAATAATCAATGTCTCTTTGGAAATTGGTTACGTTCATTTTTTTAAGTTTTCATTTTTTTCTCGTTTAAATCAAAGTATAAGTTTATTTAATGAATCAATTTTAGTGCTTTTCTGAAAAGATCTCTGTTTATTTCAGTTAGTTATCTAGCAAACTTCCATATTTAAATGCTTGATTATTGATGGACCATTACCAGAAATTATTTTTTTGTTGAAAAATCTAAAAAATTAATTTCTGGTAAAAATCATGTTGAAATTCTATAATTCCATCTATAAAATTTTAATATTAAAGTTTTATTGAGAGGATATATTTCTGACCCCGTTTATGTTGCAATGGTTCTCTAAATTTCTCTAACAAATCATCAATAAGTTAATAAATTTAATATAAAATTGACTTCAAATTTCTTCAGGAGATTCTAAATTTAATTCTTTACAGTTTAATTTATCTAAAATCTTATGATAAAAATCAAAATCTTTGCATTTGTGTCTTTCGCGATTTTTCAGAAACTAAAGTTTTAATATGAATGTCTATCGGAAATAAGAGTTTTGCTATCCAAATCATTTTCTCTATAAATCTTATCAATATTTGACAGATTATATAATAATTGCGTGTCTGTCTCGTTAAAAAATTTCTCTTTCCTCTTTATCGATTTCATTTTTTAAGTTTCTTTAGCTGTAAATTACAATTTTCACCAATTACAATATTAATTCTAGTCTTTCTTTTTTTAAATGATCCTATTTCAAATTTACTAGATTATTTAGCTCTTCTTTAACATCTTAAATAATTTTCCTCCAAGTCATCTTTTGAAGTATTTATTTCATAATTTTAATTTTTTTATTTCAACTATTAATGTATTTTTTTCCGATTTCAAATTATCATTTTTCGATTTTATTTTTAATTATCCATTTCCGATTTTAAATTATCATTTTTTCGATTTTAAAATTTATCCATTTCCGATTTTAAATTATCCATTTCCGATTTAAATGATCGTTTTCCGCGATTTTAAATTAATCAGTTCCAATTTTAAATTATCGATTCAAAATTGAAATTATCATTTTCCAAAATTTAAATTATTTATTTCCAATTTTAAATGATTTGTTTTCCGATTTTTAAATTACCGTTTCCAAAATTTAAATTATCGTTTTCCGATTTTAAAATTATCGTTTTCCAATTTTAAATTATCCATTCTAATTTTAACTTATCCAATTCTATTTTTAACATGTATCCAATTCTAATTTTAAATTATTATTTTCTGTTTTTATGGTAACATTAAAAAAAAATTTTCCTTCCATTTTGAAATATTGTAAAATGAATTGAAAAAAAAAAACTTGTACTATTTCTGAATAAATCCAAATCATTTTCTATTAATGGTTGACTTAATTCGTCACGCTGCTACAAGATCGTCTTGAATTCATTTGTTTAATGTCTTTAAAAAAGCATTTGTAAAGCATAAAATAAATTGTTTGTCTGCTTATATTCATTCAAATTTGTTATCATTCAAACAAACATGATTATTTTAACATACTTTATTCAACATATTTCTTAAACTTTATAATATATATAATTGTTTATGGGTCAATAACGATAGACATATCTTGAACGTTTTTTTTAACTTGGGTCTACATAAGAGTGTGGTAATTGAGGGATAGGTTTTCTTGTGCTGCATGCTCAAAATAATCTGTCCGTGATTTGCAAGTTTGTCATGGTTACATAAGAATGTGGTAATTGAGGGATAGGATTTTTCTGTGCTGGCTTTGACTCAAAATATCTGTCCGTGATTGCAAGTTTGTCGGTTACATAAGAATGTGGTAATTGAGGATAGGATTAATCTGTGCTGCTGCTCAAAATATCTGTCCGTGATTGCAAGTTTGTCGGTTACATAAGAATGTGGTAATTGAGGGAATTAGGATTTCTCTGTGCTACTGCTCAAATTTCTGTCGCGTGATTGAAAGTTTCGTCTTTTGAGTCGGTGATTTGTCTCATCGTCCCATCCAATATTGTATCCATATAGGGCATTGTGAAACATGCTTTTGAAAGATGTGCCAGCCATTCCGTAATAACCAGCCATTTCGTAATATTGTTCGTGTGGGATTGTATTAACATTCATGAGAGCTTTATCTGTGCAGGTGGTTTCTCTGAGGTTTTTGTCTCTTTTTAGGATTGTCCCTGCTGCTTTCATCATGTGACACATGCCGCTTGATGATCCATTTTTCCATTTCATTCCAGTTTGTTTCATGCAATACATCCAATTTAATCCTCCGCACTCTTGGTAGTTATTTCCAAAACAATTTTCAAATGACCCTCCGGACTCTGGATTATTTACACTATTGTCTTGATAAAGCTGCATCATTTTTAATTGTTCAAAGATGACCGCTTTTTAAAAAGTAAAACAAAAATTTAGATATCACTAGTTTAATGATACGAGTAAATGTCAAGAGTTAGATAATACAAGTTGATATTACTAGTTTAATGGTACAAAACTGATTTGATTTAAATGATACAAGAAAATGTACTAAATACAAAGTAAAAACTTATTTCTGATTTGTACTTATTTAAATGATACAAGTAAATGTACAAAAGTAAAACTTATTTCTGATATGTACCTATTTAGATGATACAAGTAAATGTACTAAAGTAAAACTTATTTCTGATATGTACCTATTTAGATGATACAAGTAAATGTACTAAAGTAAAGCTTATTTCTGATATGTACCTATTTAGATGATACAAGTAAATGTACTAAAGTAAAACTTATTTCTGATATGTACCTATTTATATTCTCGGACAAAAAAAATAAAAAAAATAAAAAAAAAATAAAACGGCGCCCTCTATCTCCCTATAAAAGAGAAAGCTCAGTAGAATTTTTCATAGTGTCTGTTCGGATTGCTTTGCCTACGTCCGGTTCCGATTGGTAGTCTCTTATAAGTAGTTTTTCTTTTAGTTGATATGCCGCAAAATAAAATACTACTTATAAGAGACTTTTTATTGCCTGCACTTGATAAAGAAAAATATGGAGAATATCTCAAGTGGGTGGATCGAGACAAACGCCAGTTTACCGTCCGGTGGATCCACAAGAATTTCAGGAATTGGACACCAGCAGACTCAGTTGTATTTCAGGTGGGTAACCTTTGTTGATCCCAAACCATTAAAGTTTTTACACGCATTTATTCAGAATACATATACTCTGAATTACCAACGAATGTAATTCCTGGCTTTCCAACTAAACTTGGTAGAAATCTCGTTTTACTCTCAAATTAGAAATTTATATTATCAATCATATAAAATTTTTGACAGTTGCAAGGAAATTACCTTCAGTTGCATCATCGAGTATAATTAGTTTCGTGACAAGAATATTACCTTCAGTTGTACCATCAATCATATAAAATTTTTGACAGTTGCAAGGAAATTGCCTTCAGTTTCGTGACAAGAATAATTAGTTTCAGTTGTACCATCAATCATATAAAATTTTTGACAGTTGCAAGGAAATTACTTTCAGTTGTATCATTAATCATATAAAATTTTTGACAGTTACAAGGAAATTACCTTCAGTTGTATCATTAATCATATAAAATTTTTGACAGTTACAAGGAAATTACCTTCAGTTGTATCATTAATCATATAAAATTTTTGACAGTTACAAGGAAATTACCTTCAGTTGCACCATCGAGTATAAAATTTTTGACAGTTACAAGGAAATTACCTTCAGTTGTATCATTAATCATATAAAAATTTTTGACAGTTGCAAGGAAATTTACCTTCAGTTGCATCATCGAAGATAATTAGTTTCGTGACAAGAATAATATTCCTGGCTTTCTAGTTAAACTTGGTAGAAATTTCGTTTTACTTTCAAATCAGAAATTTAAAACGAATGTAATTCCTGGCTTTCTAGTTAAACTTGGTAGAAATTTCGTTTTACTTTCAAATCAGAAATTTAAAACGAAATGTAATTCCTGGCTTTTCTAGTTAAACTTGGTAGGACATTTCGTTTTACTCTCAAATCAGAAATTTAAAACGAATGTAATTCCTGGCTTTCTAATTAAACTTGGTAGAAATCTCGTTTTTACTTTCAAATCAGAAATTTAAAACGAATGTAATTCCTGGCTTTCTAATTAAACTTGGTAGAAATCTCGTTTTTTACTTTCAAATCAGAAATTTAAACAACTACATTCACTTTCAGGACTGGGATAAATTAAAAGGCCGTCATAAACCTGAAGAGAAAGAATATTACACACGATCAAAGCAACGCTTTTTTGCCGCTTTAAAAAAACAAGATTTGATTAGAAAGCTGCCTAGCAACAATAAGGGCGTCGAGATATATCAGCTTATGATGGACGAGAGAAAAGAAACTCTGCGTAAGTTAACATCTATCTTAAAATTATAATAACTTGATCAATAATTTTTCCAAGAACAAGTTAATGTTTTATATTACACGTCTATCTTAAAATTATAATAACATCCAGATTTTTGAGATTTCTATTCAGAATAATCAGAGAATAATTTTCCATTCAGCAAAGAACAAGTTAATGCTTTATATTAAAAGACTTGTTTACAAAAAAATTGTAAATTAAAAGCTTGCTTGAGATTTAAATATAATTAGATCTAAGCTTTTATCCTTAATTTAAAAAAATTTAAATGATAAATCACTTTAATTTTTTAAAAAATATATATATTAATAGATTATTTTTTTATTCTTACCAGAAATAAGATCATCCATCCCTACATCGGTTATTTGCAAAAACCCATTTTACAATGAAAAAATGTCTGCAGAAGCTCAAATGGATCTGTAAAGTTGTTATGTATATTTAAAAAGTATATAATAAATTTTTTTTATTTTATTTTCGTAGTTACATTTTTTACACCTCATATAGTTTTACAGCAGGGACAAATGATTTGAATGCACACTATTTAAAGGCTAGATTTTTTAAATTTTATTATTTTTTATTTAAAATTATATATATTTTTATTTTTAATTTTAATTTTTATTTTTTTTATTTTTTATTTTAATTTTTATTTTTATTTAAAATTATATATATTTTTATTTTTTATTTTAAATTTTATTTTTTTTATTTTTAATTATATATATTTTAATTTTTAATTAATTTTATTATTATTTTTATAAATTATATATATATTCCTAAGGAGTTGAGTATTTAAAGGTTTACCATGGACCATTCTTGCGTAGACAATTTGCTTTTACAATTACTGCTTCAATCACCACCGAATCCCTACTTTGCATGGAAGCAGTAATTGCTAGACTAGTGGGACACATATCAGAACATTTACAAGTTCCTTTTTCTACAATCATCAATAGAATTCGAAAATCAACTTGTCTTTTGAATCCAGTACTTCATACTGAAATATAACATGTTTTTTAAATCATAAATCATTAACGTTAGACGAACGTCATTGCATGGAGAGACTTTTAAGTCACGATTTCGTTCGACAAAATGATTTAGTGAAATTGGCCGGTTTTTTGCATAAATATGTCCAAGAAGAACTGGTTAATAAGTTTTTCGCTGTTGACGGATATTTGGGAACGAATCCGAAACAATATATACCCGATTCCTTTTCCATAGAAGACTTTAAAAGAAAACATGCTGAAGGAGTTAGATATTTGTATCAAGAATTAAATACACCCACGTTAATCAAAGACGCCTTAGAAATTATATTCAATGAAGGCAATCATCAATATGTTGAAATTGTAGGAGGAATGGAAGTTGTTTCTCAAATTGCAGAATGGCGTAGAGAGCAACAAAAGAAATTTAAAACTAAAAAATCATAAATAATATTTTATTGTAATTAGCATACAAGTGATTATATTAAATAAGAGATATTTAAGAAATTGTGTAAAGCAATATTTTATTGTAATTAGCATACAAGTGATTATATTAAATAATATTTTTTTTTTGTATTCAAGTTATCATATTAAAAAATATTTTATTACATTTAAGAAATTATATTAAGCAATACTGTGTTTGTTAATTATTTTAAATTTTTTAAAAATATTTACTGATGGTTTTATAATAAGGAGGTCTTTAATGGTTTTATAATAAGGAGGTCTTTAATGGTTTTATAATAAGGAATTCTTCTCTAGGAAAAATAAAGTAAATGGAAACTAAATAAAGTAAATGGAAACTTTTTTATATCAAAGTCCTTGGGTACCTTATATGGACAATTTTTATCAAGACTTTTTAATCTTGGAGTATCCAAAAAATATTATTTTTGCAGCGCAAATATTAAAGTCATTTTTTAGAAAATTCGAAAAAAATTTATGATAAATATCCTTATGCAGAAAAATTTGACATTTCGAAATTTGATTACATTGATTGGAAAAACACTGTCATATCCATTGATAAATATTCAGAGTTTATTGTTGCACCTGAACCTCTTAAAGAAATAATAAATTTAGATAAAAGATTAAATTATAAAAAAGCCCAAGAACATTTATTTCCATTCTCATTTATTACAAATTACAGTTTTGTCGTTATATTTATTCTTTTGGCCTTTTCCGTACGTTTATTTCTTCGATACAGCCCCTATTATTATCATTAATATTTGAAAAGAAACGTTCAACAATTGGCAATTGATCTTTGAGAATACTTCTTGAAACGGTTTTTCAGAATTGGGGACAGTTACAAGTTTTGCATATTCCGCTTTTGCCTTCTCAAATGTTTTCGTTGAATAATTTTGATTTAATAATGCAGTAATAATCATATTTCTATCGAATGCGTTATACAAAACATTTTTCATATATTTTTGGGGAAATTTTTTATAAGTATAATAATCCAGCATCCATAAACAGTTTTTTCCAATATTCGACAATTAAATTTTCATCTATATGGGCTATTTGCGAATATTTCATATGTTTACTAATTGCCGTTAAAATTGTGTATAAGATGTTTGGCAAGTAACTTGTATCACAATAGTACATAGCGTCATGAATTAAGGCAGGGTTATTTTCACTAATGTGTACAATGGGAGGAATAAAATCATTTCCAAACAAAAAAGAAACGTTTATAAGCATATCGACACTGTACTGTAAATAGTTTGAAATAATATCGTTCAAATAATAATATGTGTTATTCTTTTTTTTTAATTTGTATGGAATCAAAATCTGTAAAGTGCACGCAAGATATAATAAACACGTCATTGTCTTCACTTACAATGAATTGGATTTTTACATTCGTAGTGAGTTGCTATATGAAACAGTTTATGTTCACCTTCACCTTCCGAATCAGCCCCACTAATTATAAATCGTATATGATTGGGAACATTTTTTAAAAACTGCAAGTGTTTATTGTTTTTTAAGGCTGTGCTCAAGTATTTAGTTATATTATTGGAAATTGTATTGTTACCAAATAGTACAATTTTTGTATAAATCTCTACCACGAACACTATTTTCCCTTCTTTTTTGTTGAGTCGGGTATTTTCATTGGCACACCTTCTCCATCTAGTGAAATTACAATTGTGACAAAATCTGCTTGTTTATTTGTTTTAAATAATGAATTTATGACATCTATAAGTTTATTAAATACAAGAAAATTGATATCTTCAAATAAATGTTGTTCATTATCCTTTAACGATAAATCAATTGCGGTATAAATGAAACTTTGTGCATCAATTAAAATGGAATCGAAATTATAAAATAGTGGAAGTGTCTATTTCGGCAACTTTAAGAAATGTAGTAAAGTTTGGAATGCCCATCGTGTTACTTATTTCACAAATGTGTCTTTAGTTTTATATATTTCATTAAAAAAAAAATAAAAAAAAAATAAAAATAAAAAAAAATAATAATAATAATGATAATAATAATAATAATATATAATTCTATAAAATTTATAATAATAATAATAATAATAATAATAATAATAATAATAATAATAATAATAATAATAACATTATATAATTCTATAAAATTATAATATATTATAATTATATATTTATAAAATTGTACAATTATAATATTAATAATATTAATAATAAACATAACATACCTAGCATATTAAATTTTTTTATTAGATAAGATGTATTATGGGCCATATAAAACTGACGATAAAGGTAATCAATTATATGCAAAATCATATGATTATATTGTAATAAATGGTAAAGAAACTTATGCTAAAAAAAAGGACGGTGATCAGTATTACAATAAAGATGATTCCGACAATGATTATCCGGCAAGGAATGAAAATTTGGAATATTACTATGCAAAAAGACGTAAGATAATAACGAAATATATCCGCAATATTCAGATGGGATGCCTTTTTATCTTGTCGATCGAGATGATAATGATGTATATCCAAAATTATCGGATTTGTCTGAATATTATTCTGATCCATTCGAAAATTATGCAAAAAAAGGTGATACATTTTATTATGCTAAAACTTTTAATCCAAAAAATGAATACTATGCCAAAAAGGATGATAAACCTATAATTTTAGAAAATCAGGGAAAACAGTATTATGCTAAAGATTCTAATTTAAAAGAAATTTATCCTTGTTCATAATAAGCAGCCCATTTACGTTCAAGAAAAGGGTTTACCTATTTATGCTAGAGATGAAAAGAATGCTGAATATTATCCTGAATATGAAAATCAATCAATTTTATAAAAATATACCTGGTCAAGGAGAAGTATATGCAAAGAAAGGGCAACTAGATTATGCTGCTTCAAAAAATAAAATACCCTATTATGCAAAAAATTCGAATAAAGATGATATTTTACCCAAAAATGAACTAGGAAAACCGTATTATATAAAACATAATGGTGAAATTATATATCCTAAATATAAAAATGGTTCCCTAAAATATTATGATACAGATTCAGATGGAAATCAAATATATTCGGTAAATACTAATAATGAACCAATATATGCTAGAGATTTGAAGGGAAATGAAATATATGCAGTAAATAGTAATAATGAACCAACATACGCTGAAGATAAAGATGGTAATGGTTTTTTTGCAAAATTAGCAAACAAAAAACCTTTTTATGCTAAAAATAATAATATCGAATTTTATCCAAGAAAGAAAGATAGAAAACAATTTTACTTAACAATTAATAATGGTTCTATGGAGGTGTATGCAAAAAATAATAATGATGAATATTATGCAAAGAATGCAGATGAAAGTGATTGTTTAGCTAAACAAAAATCGATAGCTTATTATGCTCGAGATAAACATAAAAAACAAATCTATCCTAAACTCAATGATAAATCAGAACATTGTATTCAAAATGTGGAAGGTAAACCATATTATGCAAGAGACGAACATGGACTAGAATTTTATCCGGTCAAGGCAAGTGAGGATAAAGATATCGTGGAAGTAAATTCAGCTACAACACTTTAATTCAAAACATTTTATTATAATTGCATTTATTACACTCAAATATTTCAATTAATAAATTTCTATTATTTCAATTAATAAATTTCTATTTCATACTCAAATATTTCAATTAATCAATTTCTATTGCATACTCAAATATTTCAATTAATCAATTTCTTTTGCATACTCAAATATTTCAATTAATCAAATTTATAATTGCATACTAATATAATTGCATTTATTACACTCAAATATTTCAATTGCATACTCAAATATTTCAATTGCATACTCAAATAGTATAATTGCATTTTATTATAATTTCTATTGCATACTCAAATATTTCAACGCATTTTATTATAATTGCATTTATTACACTCAAATATTTCAATTAATCAAATTCTATTGCATACTCAAAAGTTGATACAAATTATTTTCACAATTCTTCTCGGAAAGATAACCAATAAGTTCATCGTCATCATCGTCCACAACCGGAATGTCACCGTTAATATGAATTTCGAAATATGTACAATCAAAAGTAAATAAAATATGTTCAAGTGTCTTAAATTTGTTTAAAATTAGTGAAAGCATATCGTGCACATTAATTGGATTACTTTTGAAAAGTTGTAGAATTGCAGTCTTGTCTTCATTCAATTTTTCTTTATCCTTGGTTTCTTCATAAATAAATTCATATGTATTCATATCATTAAGCTTTTCATCCAATCTAAAATGATCATTTTCCTTGATAAATGCAGCATATAACAATTGTTTATCGTAACCTTTAAATTCTAAACGTGTTCCATTTGGACAGTCTTTAAATATATATCTTTCAAGAAACTCTGAAATGTACTCTGGTTTAATAGTTGTAAAGAAACCATCAATATCTCGATAAATGGGAATCATATTTGAAAATATAAAAACTTGTAGTTGAATACTTGTGGATAATAAAATAGCTTTTACGGGTTTGAGGATTTGAACTTTCACGCCTTCCTCATTTATAAAATATTTTATGTAGCCTGCAAAAAAAAAAAAAAAAAAAAAAAAAAAAAAATTTTTTTTTTTTTTTTTTTTTTTTTTTTTTTTGCAGGCTATATAAAATATTTTATAAAAACGGGGAACTAGTCGGGGAACTTTTCAGATTGAAAATATCATTCCTATCAAAGATATCAATTTATATTAAGATTTATATAAAGATATTTATTGAGAATATCAACTTGTATTAAGAATATCAATCCAGATTTAAAAATATATCATGGCTGAAAAAAATATACCAGTATATAGAAAATCACGAAAAGAAATTCTTGTTCCTGTACCTGCAAATTATTTGGGAGATTGTTTGGATTCATTTATTTTCCCGAAAGCACCGAATTTGAAACTTGAAATTGTATTTGATGATGAAAGCTTATTTTACGATTATAATGGATTACTTTTTGAAAAATATGATAAGAAAAATTGTAAATACAGCGGTCAAACTTTGACACCCAATGAATTATCAAAGTTTATTAAACAAAACAACAAGACTCCAAATAAAATTGTATTAGAATTTGACAAAAGTGAGAAAATAATTATTATAAATGTTGGATTCAAATATGACTCTGATAACTTTCATTTTATTGGATATCTAAACAATTTGTGTCTTTATGATTTATAAATTTTCGTTATCAAGTGTTCAAAATAAAATAAATTGTATAATCCATCTGCAATCTTATTTCATCATTATTTGCACAAGTGATTACTCAATTGTTTCTAAACTAAATACGTCATCTATCAAGAGTATAAAAAGGACTGCTTCGCCAAAAAAGACAGTAAAAAGGACTGCTTCGCCAAAAAAAGACAGCTCCGCCAGAGTATAAAAAGGACAGCTCCGCCGTTTCACCGTCAAAGTCAAAATGCCTGTTAACATTGTAGCTACTGCTGAATTTGTGATTCATGAAGAGAAAAGTTGTCTTAGACGCCTTGTATTTACACCTGTGACTAAACTGATGCCCCAGCATATAATCAAGCCCATCGAAAGTGGAAACCTTCTGATTACCTTCACAGAACCTTACTTCAATTATCAAGTACCTGCCAATGACCTGGAGGGTTTTCTAATGGATTTTTACGAAGATCATGTTCAAGAGACAATTGGATGCATAGATGTGCCGACTTACATGTATTTAAAAACATTGATGCCCACAGTAAAGTATTTGGGACCTATTCCTCTGAACCGCAAAACAAACACTTTTGGTAAGGACATTATTGAAAAAGGGAAGAAAACGGCAAAATTTATTCAATCGCATAGATAAATATTTAGTAAAATATTGCTAACTTTAATCAACTTGTGTTTATTGTGGAAATATATAATCAACTTGTGCTTTTTATGGATATATAATCAACTTGTGCTTTTTATGGATATATAATCAACTTGTGCTTATTATGGATATATTTTGAACTTGTGCTTATTATGGATATATTTTGAACTTGTGCTTATTATGGATATATTTTGAACTTGTGCTTATTATGGATATATTTTGAACTTGTGCTTATTATGGATATATTTTGAACTTGTGTTTATTGTAGAAATATATACTATTAACTTGTGGTTATTGTGGAAATATTTTGAACTTGTGTTTATTGTGGAAATATATATAATCAACTTGTGTTTATTATGAATATACTATTATTTTGTGCTTATTATGAATACAAATATTCTATTTGTGAATATTTTGAAATAATTATGCTTAAATAAATATGTATTCTGTTTAAAAGTATTTTTTTTCTTTGTAAATTTAACTATCTAAGGAAGAATTATTTAAACTCAAAATAAAAAGTTTTATTTATTTTAAAGGCAATTTTTAAAAATTAACTTGAATATCTTAAATATTTAAAATAAATAACTTGAATTTTTTCAGTTAACAAGATATTGGGAAATTTAAATGGATGATTTTAATTATCGTTAAATACTTCCTAAAATTATTTCAATTAGTTTTTCCTAAAAGTTGTTATGATATAATCTCATATACTTCCTGAAAACATTTTCATAGGTTCATTAGATTTGAAATATATTGCCGAAAATATGTTTGTTCGAAATAAAATAATAGTTTGATTTAACAAAAAAATAAAAAAATATATTAATATAACAAAATTATATTAATGTAGTTAAAACTATGCTAAGAAACAAAGGAAGATTTCCAAGACAAACTAAACTTAATATAGTAAAATCTAAAGTTTTAAATTTTCTACCCAATTTTGGATCAGTTGTATATATTTCATTTCCAAGCGTATCTATTTTTTTATAAACGTGATTATTAGTGTCTTCAATAGCAAGAGGGACATTATTCTTTAAAGTTGGATAATAACGTGAGCCCATTTCATTTCTTAAATAAAATGGTTTGCCTTCCTCGTTAATAGGATAGTATTCAGTACCATTCTTATTTTGAGGATATCGCTGACATGTTGAACTTAATCTTGCAATTAACACTTTACCATCATTTTGCCTTATCATAACATTACCATACTTATCTGAAGGATAATATTCACTTCCATCGTTTAATTTTGCATAATAAAATTGCCCCCAATTATTTCTTGCAACTTTGCAACCTTTTGGATAAATTTCATTACCTTTAAAATCTTTTGCATAGACTTCATCATTTTTATGATTTATTTTGAATTTGTCAATTTTTTTATTATTTAACTTGAGTTTTCGATGTTTACTATAAAATTCATTACCAAATCTATCTTTTTTATACATTACTTTATTAATCTAATATATTATTAATACAAAACAACTATTTATACTCACAAAGTTATTCAGGAAAACAAAAAAATTATAGTCATTAACAAACAAGTTATGCAAATACTAATTTATTACTAATACATTAAAGTTGTTAATACATCAGTCAATACAAGTTGTTAATACATTAAAGTTGTGTAAATACTAATTTATTACTAATACATCAAAGTTGTTAATACATCAAAGTTGTTAATACATCAAAGTTGTTAATACATTAAAGTTGTGCAAATACTAATTTATTACTAATACATCAGTCAATACAAGTTGTCAATACATCAGTCAATACATCAAAGTTGTCAATATAAAAATTATTTTCAAACAAGTCGCCAATATTATTGCCAAAATTATTTACAAAAATATTTAATATTACAGCCAAACCATCTACATAAAGTACGCGACACTTTCATTCCACAACAACTTTTTCGATAACAATACTTGCACCCTTTGTTACATTCTGTTCTCAAGAATGAAATGACTGGTACTGACAGTCTTTTGTTTAAATATTTACGAATTCGCCAATTGACTACATATAAATAATCAATTCTCATTTGCTGTATGCAGTATTCGATAATAGATACAAAATTTTCATTATCAAACGAGCCTGAAGAATGGTGAAGCATAGTTGCAATTGCAAATCGTCTAGGTCCACCTTTTAAAGGATTTCTTGTAAATTGAAATTCCAAAATGCCAAAATTTGATTTGTAATTTTTGGTGACTTGAGTTAGAAACTTGTTTACTTTTATAATTGGCATTACCTCAGTCTCGTTTAATAATGAATGTTTATCAGGCATCTCGTCGTCATTCACAGGCATCTCTTCGTCATTCACAGGTATCTCGTCGTCAGTCTCAAGTATCTCGTCGACAGTCTCAAATATCTCGTCGTTAGTCACTGGCGTCTCTTCGGAATCTTTAAGCTCCACAGGCATCTCTTCAATTTTTTCTACTTTCACAGGCATCTCTTCGGATTTTTCTACTTTCACAGGCATCTCTTCGGATTTTTCTACTTTCACAGGCATCTCTTCAATTTTTTCTACTTTCACAGGCATCTCTTCAATTTTTTCTACTTTCACAGGCATCTCTTCAAATTTTTCTACTTTCACAGGCATCTCTTCAATTTTTTCTACTTTCACAGGCATCTCTTCAATTTTTTCTACTTTCACAGGCATCTCTTCAATTTTTTCTACTTTCACAGGCATCTCTTCAAATTTTTCTACTTTCACAGGCATCTCTTCAGAATGTTCAGGCTCCATAGGCATCTCTTCAAATTTTTCTACTTTCACAGGCATCTCTTCAGATTTTTCTACTTTCACAGGCATCTCTTCAAATTTTTCTACTTTCACAGGCATCTCTTCAGAATGTTCTACTTTCATAGGCATCTCTTCAAATTTTCTACTTTCACAGGCATCTCTTCAGAATGTTCAGGCTCCATAGGCATCTCTTCAAATTTTTCTACTTTCACAGGCATCTCTTCAAATTTTTCTACTTTCACAGGCATCTCTTCAGAATGTTCAGGCTCCATAGGCATCTCTTCAGAATGTTCAGGCAATTCCAATTTCATTTTTTTCGAAGGCGATTCTTCAGAATGTTCAAGGCTCCATAGCATCTTCCAGAATGGTTCAGGCAATTCCAATTTCATTTTTTTCGAAGGCGATTCTTCAGAATGTTCAGGCAATTCAATTTAATTTTTTTCAAAGGCATTTCTTCAGAATGTTCAGGCTCCACAGGCAATTCAAGTTTCATTTTTTTCGAAGGCAATTCAAATTTAATTTTTTTCGAAGGCAATTCAAGTTTCATTTTTTTTGAAGGCATTTCTTCAGAAAGTTCAGGCTCCACAGGCAATTCAAGTTTCATTTTTTTTGAAGGCATTTCTTCAGAAAGTTCAGGCTCCACAGGCAATTCAAGTTTCATTTTTTTCGAAGGCATTTCTTCTCCTTTTTCTATAATCTCTGACCGTTTATGTTTTATTTCACCAGACACGTTATTTTTACGAAGTACCATAGTTAAATTTGGAAATTTGTTTGAGTATACTGAATCTGTTTGCACTGCTTTATCTTTCATAAAAGTTAAACCTGCCTTAGACGCAATATCTGAAGCTTTTATATCTTCCATGTTAAAGCGGTAAAAGATTTGTGATACTAACCACCAGCTAGCATCCAGTATATATAGTGTCAGACAGCTGCTACGTCATCAATGAAAAAAAAAAAAAAAATATTTTATTTTATTTATTTATTTATTTATTATTTTTTTTTTCATTGCCGCTGTTGTATCTAATGTCTGACACTATATATACTGGGTGCTCTTACAGATATTTATACGTTTTAGTATTACTACTTAAAAATGAATACATTTATACATATTGCCAAAAAGTTTCCTGATGCAAAAATTCCAGATCGACAAACCTCTGGTTCTGTGGGTTATGATCTATATACTCCAGTTGATATCACTATTTATCCTAACGAACAACTTTGCATTGATACTGGTATAATTCTTGAATTATTTCCGGGGTATCATGCCGAAATATTATCTAAATCAAGAATTGCTAAAGATTATAAGATTGTCATAGATACTGGCCTTATTGATTCTGATTATAGAGACAGTCTTAAAGTGTTACTTAGAAATGTTGGAAGAGATATTATACATTTTTCAAAACATGATCCTATAGCTCAATTTGTTTTTAGACGTTCTATAGTTCCAATTTTATTCCTAGTAGAAACCATTGATTCAAATACTGAACGTGGAACACGAAGTTTTGGAAATGTGGATAACGATGAAACTTTTGTATAAACTATATACTTGGATATTTTTATGATTATAATATATATTTGTAATGATATATTTGTGATGATATATTTGTAATAATATATATATATATATATATATATATATATATATATATATATATATATATATAATATATATATTATATATATATATATATATATATATATATATAATGATATATTTATGATGATATATTTGTGATGATAAATATTTATAATGATATATATTTGTGATGATATATATTTGTAATGATATATATTTGTAATGATATATATTTGTGATGATTATTATATTTGTAATGATATATTTATGATTGGAAAAAATGTTTAACTAATAAAGAAATTATACAGATAACTTTATTTAGGCATTCAATTCTTCAATATCTTCTTGTTTTACAAATTGTTGTTTTTTTCCATTGCACTTTACACATTTACCTTTTATCATGCACTTGTTATTTTTTGAAATTGCTGGTACTTTATCAATAGTTTCAGTCTTTTCTCTGCATTTACAACAATACATCAACATACTTTATTTATAAGCTCTTTGTAACCCGATTCGTTATCAAAATCTGAATTATAAATACGCACATTTCCTTTTAAAAATTTTTCAATCAACTCTTTAAATGTTTCTTTGGAAACCAAGTCTGCAGGATGTGATACTTTGAGTGTATTGGTCCAAATAACATGACTCTTGTCTACAATTTGCATTTTATAATTTACCTCCAAGTCTTGTAAATTATTACCTAATTTAAAAAAATCGTAACCAGGTATCCATACCTCAGCTGTGCGAAGTAATGCATCAAAACCAGCTTGAGCATGCACAACTAGTTCTGAAGCTTTCAATCCTTCTAAAAAAGAGGATTTAATAAAAAGAGAAAGTAAAGGTTTAACATTTTCAAGAAGTTGTGGACCAACGCATTGTACCAACTGAAATAAATGTACATTTGTACCTTTTGCACCAGACCGTATTTGCGTCAATATACAATTATCGGGAATATTCTCGAGAAGTTTAATAAATTCGTCAACACTGTTACATTGTAGATTTGCCAAGTTTTGAAATTCTTGATATGAAAGTGTAAATATAAATTCATCTTGCATTTGATTTAAATAAAACTGTCTCAGTTTATCAATGCATGCAAAACATGTTTTGGATCCATACATATCATAAATCACTTTTAACGTCTTATGTAAATTTCTATTTTTGTATGGTAAAAAATCAATTTCGTCATATTTTAAATAATAAACTACCATCATATCATGACAAGGTGATAATTTTAAGCCCATTGTAAAACTAAACATGTTTGACTCACTGTTTAAAATAGTTTCACATTCGGCCTGTGCCATCAGGGATTTAATAATATAAGCATTGCATTCGTCACCGTCAAAATCTGCATTTAATTGTGGGGCAATTTCTAATGGAATTCCGAAACAATAATGCGGCCAAGAACCAACCACACGTAACGCTACAAAATTTTCAGGGAGTAATGAGGGCATTCTATTTAAAATTATCCATTTATTTAATAATTTCGATTCCTTTTCCATGTCATCTGGAATAATAATTTCATTAGCTTTCAAAAAAGGTGCTGGTATAATCATTGCCCTGGCGGTAAACTCACAACGTTTTGCTAATGCAATTTTACGAAAATATGTATTTTTACCTTCTGATCTTTGCGAAAGACTCCCATGGTTTAAAAAAGCATTCTGCATTTGTTTATAGTACATTTTTGGTGTTTTATTAGTATGTATTCTCCCAATTCGTTTCTTTGTACACGTTTCTCCCAAAACATATTTTATAACTCTATCATACACTAATGTAGATGATATTTGCCAATATATTGGATCTGGGATTATAATAAAATCTTGTTTTATTTTAATTTTGTTTTTAATTAATGCTCTTTTTAATGCCTCTGGTAAAAACTGAAAGCCTGGCGTACGTATAGCTAATGATTTGACAAGATATGTCGTAGTTGGTTTAAAGTAAAAATTATTACAACATAGTGAAAAATTTAATTTTTTGAAATCTATATCATTTTTACAATGTGTACATGTATTTGATGTACAATGATTTGATCTCCAAGCTTTAATAATGGTTCGTAAATCTCTTATTGTAACCTGCAACTTGCAATCTTCAAAATGCAGTAGCCCAATTTTATAATTTTTAACTGACATTGCTGGAATGTCAAATGATAATGTCTGTCGGTATAAGGTGGTAAGCAAAAAAAAAAAAAAAAAAAAAAATATTTTTATTTTATTATTATTATTATTATTATTATTATTATTATTTTTATTTTATTATTATTATTATTATTATTATTTTTTTTTTATTTATTTATTTATTTATTTATTTTTTTTAGTCGGTTGTTACCATTTTTCTTGAGGCGACAAGATAATTATGGGATTTGTTACATCCTAAAATATGGTCTACTAGTATGTAATTCAAGTGAACATTTATAAATAATGTAAAGAAATATAAAAGTTCGACTTTGGTAATATTAAATAATGTACTATCACAACTGGTAATAGTTTCAGCAATTTTTACAATTTCACATTCAATTCTAAAATAATATTGAGGATCTAAAATCATTTCTCCATTAAATTGCAAGTTAAATGGGATTAGTAAATTTTTGGAATGGACATGATAAAGAAAACCATATTTTTCTTTGTTCCTTAACAATTGAACTATATATTCTTTAGCTAGTTTTGCAATTTCGGGATTTGTCACCAAGTCCAGAGTTACAAAACTAGTAAATGGCTCAAATTTGTGAATTTTAATGAATGGGGAAACATTTATATTAGAGCGATACATTGAAATTAAATCATCATTGGGTGTTTTTAATCCTTTTAATAATTCGACATCTTTCATATTCAAGACTTTATTAAAAATACAAAAAGTTACATTGAAATTAAATCATCATTAGGTGTTTTTAACCCTTTTAATAATTCGACATCTTTCATATTCAAGACTTTATTAAAAATACAAAAAGTATAAATGCAGCAATTGCCAAAAGTAATAAACCATATTTCATTAAAAAATTTCCAGGATATGAAATAACATTTGAGGATAAATGTGCCAAAGCATCAGCAATAGTTGGGGATGAACATGCCAAGGTATCACCATCACGTAGAGTATGTTTGCTTGTTTCACAAAATCTACAACAATTATCAGTTGTTTTTTTATTGTAGCCCTGACATCTATTTATATGCATTTCAAAACCACTACATAATGGAACATTTCCACTTTGGTTGGGTTGACAGCAGCTTAATTCCTGTACTTTACATTTTTTAACTGATCCCGAATATAAAAAGCATCCTGAATTATCTTGAATATATTTATCTACCTCTGTTGCAATTAATGCAGAACCTCCTGCTACAATACCAGTGACAGCAACTCTTTTAAATGTTATACCATTAAGTATTTTTTTTAAAGCTGAGTCACTCTTTGAAGCAACTATAATTTCATCTACTGTCTTAACTTTTTTGTATTTTCCCAATGTTCTCAAAATTTTTGGTTTTATTGCCATAATCTTTATTGTTAGTATTCAAAATATTATCAATAAATATTTAATTTATTCTTCAAGAGGTATATTCTTAACCGTCACGAAACTCATTATAATTGCTAAAACTAATATTCTTAAATGTCACGAACCCTCGATGATGCAACTGAAGGCAATTCCTTTGTAACTGTCAAAAATTTTATATGATTGATGGTACAACTGAAAGCAATATTCTTGTCACGAAACTAATTATACTCGATGATGCAACTGAAGGCAATTCCTTTGTAACTGTCAAAAATTTTATACGATTAATGATGCAAGTAAAACTAATTTCCTTGTCACGAAACTAATTATACTCGATGATGCAACTGAAGGCAATTTCCTTGCAACTGTCAAAAATTTTATATGATTAATGGTACAACTGAAAGTAATTTCCTTGTCACGAAACTAATTATACTCGATGATGCAACTGAAGGCAATTTCCTTGCAACTGTCAAAAATTTTATATGATTAATGGTACAACTGAAAGCAATTTCCTTGTCACGAACCCTCGATGATGCAACTAAAGGCAATTTCTTTGCAACTGTCAAAAATTTTATATGATTAATGATGTAAGTAAAACTAATTATACTCGATGATGAAACTAAAGGCAATTTCTTTGCAACTGTCAAAAATTTTATATGATTGATGGTACAACTGAAGGTAATATTCTTAAATGTCATGAACCCTCGATGATGCAACTAAAGGCAATATGATGACTCACTGTCACGAAACTAATTATACTCGATGATGTAACTATATATTTTTATTTTTTTATTTATTTTTTTTTTAAATGTTCCTCCTATATAAAGGCGATTCTCCGTCCAAAAATTCACAGTCAGTAACTACTGGTTGTCGTGTCAAGATGTTTCGTTCCATGTTATACAATGACAATAATGCCTGGGAAGAATTTTTTAACCGTTCAAAGATTTTTAAATGTGAAATTAATGTAGAAACTAGAACTATTCATTTCACGCAGCAAGATTGTACCCCTGTTCAAAGAACTAATATGTATATACGCAAAAATTGTGTTAGACAGCAAGTTATAGAAAAAAAAATTAACTTAATTCAAGTTTATCAAAAATTAAAAGTTAAAACTATACCAAAAAAGAATATAGATCAACGTCTATTTTGGAAATATGATAACATTTATGTATGCAAAGGACGGTTATCCTTTGGTATAATAAATAATTCTCATATGATTACAGTAGGATATTCTCAAGTGGATGTATATATAGCACCTCCAAATTTTTATCCAAACCATTATTTACCCGAGTTTGGTGGATTCTTAAAAAAAATTGAACTTGAACCTTTTAAAAGTTATCATATTGAGAATTCATTTTTATTAATAACTAAAAGTATTTGTTTATTCAAACTGCAACCGATTAATACATCAATAGTACCAGCTGTCTCATCAGAACCCCAATTTTCATTACCGCCTTCCTCATCGGATATACCAAATGTGTCATCGGAACCTCCACTCATATTACCGCCTTTCTCATCGGATTTACCAGATGTGCCATCGGATATACCAAATGTGTCATCGGAACCTCAATTCATATTACCGCCTTTCTCATCGGATTTACCAGATGTGTCATCAGCATCTCAATTCATCTTACCAAATGTGTCATCGGAATCTCCACTCATCTTACCAAATGTGTCATCAGCATTTCAATTCATCTTACCAGATGTGTCATCGAATTTATCAAATATGTCATCGGAACCTCACTTCATATTTCCAGATGTGTCATCGGAATCTGCACTCATATTGCCAAATGACTTATCGAATTTATCAAATGTGTTATCAGAACCGCACTTCATATTGCCAAATGACTCATCGAATTTACCAGATTTTTCATCAGAACAGCACTTCATATTACCAGATGTGTCATCGGAAACTCAATTCATCTTACCAGATTTTTCATCAGAACAGCACTTCATATTACCAGATGTGTCATCGGAAACTCAATTCATCTTACCAGATTTTTCATCAGAACAGCACTTCATATTACCAGATGTGTCATCGGAAACTCAATTCATCTTACCAAATGTATCATCAGAACCTCAATGTGAAGATGTATCATCGGAAACTCAATTCATCTTACCAAATGTATCATCAGAACCTCAATGTGAAGATGTATCATCGGAAACTCAATTCATCTTACCAAATGTATTATCAGAACCTCAATATGAAGATGTATCATCAGAACCTCAATGTGAAGATGTATCATCAGAACCTCAATGTGAAGATGTATCATCAGAACCTCAATGTGAAGATGTATCATCAGAACCTCAATGTGAAGATGTATCATCAGAACCTCAATGTGAAGATGTATCATCAGAACCTGTAGATTTCTCATCAGAACTTGTAGATTTCTCATCAGAACTTGTAGATTTCTCATCAAAACCTGTAGATTATTCATCAGACTCATTGGATTTGCCAGACTCATTGGATTTGCCAGACTCATTGGATTTGCCAGACTCACTAAAGCATTTATTAAATCACCCTATATTAAATTATTCTTTAAAACAAAATTATAAGTTAACTCATAGTTTTACTAAAAATTGTATAAAAGTAACTATTATCGACGATAATATGACTGAAATCAATTCTGCTTTTGATAATGAAAATATTCCTATAATACACTTGGAATAATTTCATTTTTAAAAGCAGAATTGATTTTTGTCAGATGACTCACTAAAACATTTATTTAATCACCCTATATTAAATTATTCTTTAAAACAAAATTATAAGTTAACTCATAGTTTTACTAAAAATTGTATAAAAGTAACTCATAGTTTTACTAAAAATTGTATAAAAGTAACTCATAGTTTTACTAAAAATTGTATAAAAGTAACTCATAGTTTTACTAAAAATTGTATAAAAGTAACTCATAGTTTTACTAAAAATTGTATAAAAGTAACTCATAGTTTTACTAAAAATTGTATAAAAGTAACTCATAGTTTTACTAAAAATTGAATAAAGTAACTATTATTGACGATAATATGACTGAAATCAATTCTGTAATATACTTGGACTAGAGAATAATAAAAAAAATTTAATTGGTTCATTTTTTTATTAGTTTTATAATTGAATGTAATACAAGAAATATTACAGTGGAAATCATTATTCCTGACATAATTATTGTAATAATATTAGCATAATTCGAATATTTTTTTACATTATTTATTGTTTTATCATTTGTTGTTATATTTATTGTTTTATCATTTGTTGTTATATTTATTGTTTTATCATGTGTTATTATATTTATTGTTTTATCATTTGTTGAATTACATACATATTCTTTTATCAAGTTGTCAAACAATGATTTAAACATTACATAAGGATACTTTTGATATAGATGAAATGTTCCATTGTTTATAAATAAATTGAAATCGTATAGTATTTTATTTCTTATTTCCTTGCAAACATTAAAGTTTTTAACTTGACCATTTATATAAGTAATTTGTACTTGATCTTCGGATATTTCAAAACTCTGTATAGTTAAATTATATCCATGCAAAATTATAGCTATACTATTAATTACAATATGTACTACTTGAGCTGATACCATTCTTTGTTTTAATAATTTCAAAATTTCAAAATTTGAATAGTAACAACTAACAAAAAAAAAAAAAAAAAAAAAAAAAAAAAAAAATAATTATTTTTTTTTATTTATTTATTTATTTATTTATTTATTTATTTATTTTGTTCTTGAAGATGATATCTGTGAAAAGATTTCTGCTGAGAGTTGT
Organism: Hylyphantes graminicola; assembly: GCA_023701765.1. Lineage (NCBI taxonomy): Eukaryota > Metazoa > Arthropoda > Arachnida > Araneae > Linyphiidae > Hylyphantes > Hylyphantes graminicola. The sequence continues at coordinate 36,054,692 of CM043111.1, read as the reverse complement.
TAGCTTTTAACAGAAACAAACATTTCAGACAATGAGTACAAATCAACTAGCTGAAATCGATTTTGTAGCAACTGGACAGTTTATGTTATATCAGCAAAAATGGGTTCCCAGGCGTTTAATGTTTACTAGAGTATTTTCGATGGAAGAATTTCATATACAACCTTGTACAAAGTCTTTAACAAAATTTTCTTTTAATGACATCATATTAAATCAACAACTTCCTTACGATCCATTAAAAATATTTGATAAAAAATCAATTAATGTACCTATAGAAAATTTTAATTCATACTTGGCACGTAATTTTTATAAGGAGATGACACAACCCTCTGGTTGGAATGTAAACATTGGGACACTAGATATGAGTATTTACAATTACTTGCTACTTTTATTTCCATTAGGAACTGTTTATTACATTGGTTCCTTGGAAAATTCGTCATTAAACTCAAATTCTGCAATTGAACATTTAACTTATAAAGCTGCAATCACTATAAAGAAGGAGCGGGATATAATTGATAAAAATTGGAAAAGCTAATTATTTTATATAAAAGTTTGTTTTCTTAATAACTATTACTTTTTATCTATATAATTGATAAAAATTGGAAAAGCTAATTATTTTTGTTTTCTTAATAACCATTACTTTTTATCTATATAATTGATAAAAATTGGAAAAGCTAATTATTTTTATAAAAGTTTGTTTTCTTAATAACCATTACTTTTTATCTATATAATTGATAAAAATTGGAAAAGCTAAATATTTTATAAAAGCTAATATATTTTATATAAAAGTTTGTTTTCTTAATAATTATTACTTTTTATCTATATAATTGATAAAAATTGGAAAAGCTAATTATTTTTGTTTTCTTAATAACTATTACTTTTTTATTTAGATAATTGAAAAAAATTGGAAAAGCTAAATATTTTACATAAAAGTTTGCTTTCTTAATAACTATTACTTTTTTATTTAGATAATGGATAAAAATTGGAAAAGCAAATTATTTTATATAAAAGTTTGTTTTCTTAATAACTATTACTTTTTATCTATATAATTGATGTGTTGTAATATGCGCTCTTCAGCCTTTTTAATATAATCCTCAATATTTATTTCTGTACCTGGAATATCAAATGCAATTGGTTTTATTTGCAGTGAATCGATTTGCATTAATACATATGTTGTCAAAATTTGTCTGACATTATCATCATTATATCGTTTCAATTCTTCTTCCAATTTTTTAATTTTTTCTAATTCTCCTTCAAAAGTAAAAGGTGACTTTTTTAAAATAATATCACCATACAATTTAAAATGATATATAAAAAAATTCAACAATAAATATTTTAAAACATCATTTTGCCTTTCATGAGTTTCATATACTTCCTTTGTATAAGGCATGTCATCGACACTAAAGGTTAATTTAGTTTCTGTCTCTGGACTGGATTTTCTTTTTTTTGTACTGAGCAATTTTTGACCTTTTTGTAGAGAAGTTCCATCTTTATTAAACTTCATTATTTCTGTAGTTAAATATTCATTTTTTTGTTGTAATTGTTCTATTTCTGTAGATAAAGCATCATTTTTTTGTTGTAATTGTTCTATTTCTGTAGATAAAGCATCATTTTTTTGTTTTAATTGTTCTATTTCTGTAGATAAAGCATCATTTTTTTGTTTTAATTGTTCTATTTCAGTAGATAAAGCATCATTTTTTCGTTTAAACATTACTAGTTTTGCGGCTAAATCTGTATTTATTTTTTCAAATGTTTTTGCTTTTAATTTTCTATATTTTTTCTGTAATAGAAAATATTTATCATATATTTCTTTTAAATCATCTTTGTTGGCGTCTTTGCATTTCTTAAAAAGTGCCTCCCGTTTTTTTATTTTTTTTCCTCTTCCTTTTTTTACATTTGTTATTTTTTCCTTTTTATCTATATAATTGTCCTTTTCTAATGCTTTTACTTTTTGTTCAAGTTTATCTCTTTCGATTTTTTCTCGTGCAAGATCTTTTCTGCAATTATCATTACTAGTTAGAAGATGGATATTTTCTTCGTTTAATTTTTTATAAATATTTGAAAGCATTGGAATTTGTATTACTATTATTTGCGTTGCCCTATATTCAATAGTATCTTGTTCATTTTCATTTTTGAATTTAACATATGAATCAAATTCATTTTCCAATGTTTGTATAATTTGATCGAAATAATTTTTGCATTTTTCTATTTCGCTTTCTAAAGATTCATTTTGAATGCGCAAATTATTATATTTTGTCATATCTATAGTGTTATTCTTTGCATTTTCCAACTCTAGTTGAAATTGGAAATCTAAATTAATTATTTCTTGTTTTAAATTATTGATTATCTGTTTTAAATTCTCGTTCTCTTTTATAATTAGGTCACTATTATCTGTACATTCCATCTCACGTTTCAACCTCTCATCTTTTGCTACATTTTCTGTTACCAGATAAGATATTTTTGCAAGGATTTCAGATTTACCTTCCAATCCATAATTGTCTTTAAACAATATTTGTATTTGGTCAAAAAGAATTGAAAATTCTACATTATTATTTTTTTCTTTTATATATTCATTATCTAAATTGTATTTAAAATTATTACATTCTTCTAAATCCTTTTGCAATTTCTTCAATGCATTTTCATTTTTTTCATTAACTACTTTCAAATTTTCTAATGTCTTTTCAATTTGATCATATTTTTTTATTTTATTGTTAAGTATCTCCCATTTAGCCAAAACACGTTGCTCGTTTTTCACGGGATTTTTTCCAAAAATGTTAAAAAGATGAAATATTCTTAGCAATATCTCCGCAGAAGTATTTACATTTAGTTTAGGCTTATTTAATGTGGACTCAAGAAATGTTTTCTGATCGATGCATTCATTGAGTTTATTTTTTAATTCTTGAATATCTTCTTCATAACGTTGCATTTTATTTAATACTTCAATAAAGTGATAGTCAATTTTTTCAGTTTTTTCTATTTTCAAGTCCAATTTTCTGTACAATTCGCTTATCGCATAACGAAAATGTTCAATTTCGTCTTTTAAATGTACGTGATACTTGTATAAAAAACTAATATTATCAGACCCTACCTTCATTCCATATAAATGTAAAGCTTGCCGTTCCATTTCTTTCAAATATTTTCGGTATCGATCTAAATTTGATTTACAAATGATATATTTAGCCCCTAGTTTAAACAATTCTGTTGTTTCATCTTTTATAGGTTTTAGATCTTTTATAGATTTTTTTGTTTTCAGTTTTTGTATAACATTGTTAGACATTGTTGTAAATTTATTCTCACATTCATTTATTTTCTTTCGTACAACTTCATCTGATACATCATCTATATTTTTAAATTTATAATCACATATAGAATACACCTTTTTAGCAAATGTGTTTAAATGCTTCATGTCTTTTATCATCCTACCATAAAATTCGAATAAATCTTCTTGTGTTTTAATATTGCTAGAATTTGTATATATTTGTATCAAATCTGGCGCAATTGTGTTTATATGATTTTCAAGAGCATTTCTATATTTAGTGTGTTCAGTTACCAATTGTTCATTTGCTTTTTTTAGTTCATTTAGTTTTTCTAAACATTCCAAATTATCTTTTTGTAATGATTCAAGTTTTTTATTTAATTCATCATTTTTAATTAAATATTCTAATTCAGGCTTTGGTTCTTTAATGTCATTATTTGATTCTTTTGTAATTTTCACCGTATCTCGATCATCTTCTGATGAAATGCATTCTTCGCATGCTTCCCAATTTTCGTCATCAGTTTGTTCATCTATCTCGATATCATCCCTCTTTTTATGAAATATTTCGTCATATTCAAGTTCTTCATTCATAGAGTCCGAGGTCCTATTATCCGAATCATTGCCTTCACAATTTTTCAATAATTTATAGTATATACTTTCATTTTTCGCACAATCCTCAATTGTTTGCTTAATTCTTTCTAACGTAACAGTATCTGGTTCGATTTCAGATTCTTTATAAGGCTCCAACCAATATTTAAATATTTTATTATCTTCATTACACAATTTATTTTTTTTTCTGAATACTTCTATTTCCCTTTTACAATCTTCTATTTCCTTTTTAAATTTTTCTAATTCATTTTCCGATTTTTCTATTTCATTTTCCGATTTTTCTATTTCATTTTCCGATTTTTCTATTTCCTTTTCCAATTCGTCATTTTCATCAATTAGTTCTTTATTTTCCTTTTTCAATTTTTCATTTTCATTTTTAAATTTGTTTATTTCTTTTTTACATTTGTCATTTTCATCAATAAGTTCTTTATTATCCTTTTTTAATTTTTCATTTTCATTTTTAAATTTGTTTATTTCTTTTTTACATTTGTCATTTTCATCAATAAGTTCTTTATTTTCCTTTTTCAATTTTTCCTTTTCCTTTTTAAATTTGTCTATTTCATTTTTACATTTGTCATTTTCATTAATCAGTTCTTTATTTTTTATTTCAAATTGTCATTTTTATTCATCTTCACTTGACCATCTTGGTCAAATTTTCCTTGTAAATCCTCTATCTTTTTCTCAAGATATTTTGTATTTTCTACTACTTGAGTTTTTTCAGCTAATTGGTTTTGAATAGCTACTAATTTGTCTAAAATTTCATTTTCGTTGATCTTGTCCAATTGCGATGTTTGATTAGTGTCCACCAAAGGACTTGGTTCGTTGATTCTTTTAAACGTTTCTAATCGGCCCATTTCCGTTAAGAAATTAAAAAAACTGCTACAATTTTTAAACAATTCGGGATTTTCTGCAATTAGTGGACCACTTAATTCGTATGCAGAAATTAAATCTTCCCGTATATTCTTTCTAACATTCTCAGATCTTTGTAAAGCAAATAAACAATTATCTCTTTTATATTTTATTATGCTTTGAACAAATTCTTTAAACATTTTTAAGCATTCTTTATTATAAATAAGAAATGTATATTGAAGCGTATGGTAATATACATCACAGTTTAACTTTTATTGCTGCAAAATTTTGCAAACCCATTGTCAAATTAAATTTTAATAATAAAATTGATAAAATACAAACTAATAATATTTTAGTAGTCTACTCTGAATGCGATATCGATTTCAAAACATTAACTTTTGCCGTAAAATGTAATAATCCAAATGCCATCACGGTACAGTCTGGAAACGAATATAATCTATTACTTGCCATGTTCAACTTGGAAGACATATATGTGCACTCATTTGCCAATTCTGTATTATATATTGTGGGATCTAAAAAATTATCATTTGAATTTGAATTTTTACCCAAAACCAAAACATTTCGAGCCCTTTATAATTTGACAAAACTGAGCTTTGAAAATGGTTTTAATTTGGAACATTTCGGATTATGCAAACATTTTACACGCAATCAATGTAAATGGAAAGATTGGCACTCTTGGTGGAATTTACTTTTAAAACTTTTAAAACATGACATTTTAGACTCAAAACCCCTGTCTTTGCAGTTTACAAAACAAGTTGACAAAATTTACAAAAAATCTCAACGCGACTATGGTATGGATTATACCGATTTGTATAAATGTGAAATTAGTTTAGGTGATGAACCATTTTTAGGAATCATGTACAAGTATGAAAATGACACGGTTCAATATACATCTCCCATGATTGTATCGATTCAAAATTCCAAATCCACTTTTCATGATGTAAATGGAATAGTTTGCACTCACTGGCTACCTCTCTATTTTAATAAATACATTTGGTTAACAGAGGGTATATATTTTTATTTGAAAAATTTTAAACAAAATTTAAACCATTTAAATAAAATTTTAAATTATTTAGATAAAACAACAATAGAAAAATATAATTTTATTAAGAATGATTTAGTAATTATTCATAATATTTTAACGTGATTATCAAATTTTCATTCGCAACTCAACTAAAAGTAATTTCCAGAAACTAAAACGCAATATAGATTTTACAATCATGCATTAACCTTGTTCGTGACTCAATTAAAAAGTAATTTCCTTCACGAAATATAGATTTTACAATCATGCATTATTCTTGTTCGTGACTCAACTAATTTCCTTCATGAAATATAGATTTTACAATCATGCATTATTCTTGTTCGTGACTCAACTAATTTCCTTCACGAAATATAGATTTTACAATCATGCATTATTCTTGTTCGTGACTCAACTAATTTCCTTCACGAAATATAGATTTTACAATCATGCATTATTCTTGTTCGTGACTCAACTAATTTCCTTCAAACAGTTCTGTTTTTCTCTAATGGAAAATATTCATTCGTGACTCAATTAAAAAGTAATTTCCTTAAAGCAATTCTGTTTTTCTCTAATGAAAAATATTCATTCGTGACTCAACGAAAAAAAGTAATTTCCTTAAAGCAATTCTGTTTTTCTCTAATGAAAAATATTCATTCGTGACTCAACGAAAAAAAGTAATTTCCTTAAAGCAATTCTGTTTTTCTCTAATGAAAAATATTCATTCGTGACTCAACGAAAAAAAGTAATTTCCTTATTCTAGTCACGCCCTAGGAATTTTGCTCGTCATGCAATAAATATTTTATAATTGCGCATTAATCATATTCGTGACACAAACTAGTCACGCCCTTACTATCATGCATTGAACATGTTCGTGACACAAACTAGTCACGCCCTTGCTATCATGCATTAAATATTTTATCATTGCGCATTAATCATGTTTGTGACATAAACTAGTCACGCCCTTGCTATCATGCATTAATCCGGTTTGTGACGCAATGAGAATTTTCCTGACTCATACAGGGAGTATATAAGCTAGCTACATAGTCAAGCTAGCTGCATATTCAAGCTCATTCATCTTCTGCTTCTACGATGGATTCGATCTATGCGCAGTTATTTGGAGCAGAATATGTAAAAATATTCTCAGTGGAAGGGTTAAGATTAAAAATAAGACTGTCTCGTGTTGTTAATGTTACTATCGACACGTTTATTCCCTCACAAGCAAAAAGTCCGTATCCTTTTACTACGTCCAGAAGTTTACAACAATCGGCAATTCAAATTGCCCAAAACATTGTCTTCAATGAACAATTAAAATATGAACGATTCGTTAAGGCTGTCAAAGAAGTGCATGTAATTGACTTGAGATGTTATTATTGTAATCAATTTATAGAGGATGCTGGACTGGAACTAAAATGTAATCACCTGTTTCATGCAGAATGTCTATATACGCACATTAATCGTCAAAATGATAATGTTTGTCCTTGTAATATAAAAATTGAATAATGTATGTACTATTTTCTCTATGTGATTCACTTATTATATGATTCATTTATAAGATCTATTATATGATTTAATTATAATATGTAGTATGATTCATTTATAAGATCTATTATATGATTCAATTGTAAGATCTATTATATGATTCAATTGTAATATGTAGTATGATTCAATTGTAAGATGTGTTATATGATTTAATTATAATATGATTCAATTGTAAGATCTATTATATGATTTATTTATAATATGTAGTATGATTCAATTGTAAGATGTGTTTAGATTTATTATAATATGTAGTGTGATTCAAGATGTGCTTAGATAAATTAAATGTACATTAAAATAAAATGTAAATGTACATTAAAATAAGATGTGTTTAATAAATAGATGTTCAAAATGTGATGCGTTTTTATCATTTTTAAAATGTGAAAATCCAAAAACTTGTTATATAACAATTAAATATGAAATGTGCAACACTTGCATAAGTAAATTACTAAAAGATGGTGGTTAACTAATAAAGAAACAGTTTAAATATTGTCAAGTATGTTAACTAGAATAATTTATAATTTGAAAAAAAATCCTTTATTTTCTCCTGCAGATTGTCCCTATCATAATGATCAACAATGTCTGCAAATAGTTACCAATCATAATGGTAAAAGATATCACTGTTTATATGAAAATTCTGCAAAAAAATGGGTACCTTATGGATGCAGTAAATCTTGTGAAATACCTGAATATTTTTACGATTTAATAAATCTCAAATCCAATTATACGCTACCCTTCATTTCTCACTTTAGAGAACAATCCGGATATACAATAGGTTTGTACGAAATTAAAACTGGTCATTATACGGCCAAAATTATGCAATCTAAGCACTTGTTTGAATGTTTTTTAACATTTATAGTTATACTGTGCGATGTGTGTCATCTCTATGGCGGTAACTGTCCGCAAATGAATAGAATGAAATTTATTTATACAGAACGATATCCTGTTTTAGTTGATGTAGGTAAAGCAAACAATGAAACTCGTGAAAAAATCGGAAGTCGTAATTTGTTTAATACCAAAAAATGGAATCGATTTTTAAATCGTAAAACTACCAAAGAAATAATTCATTATATTAAAGTACACCACCCAGAATTTTTTAAAAAAAGGGCTACTAATAATGTGTGCATATTAGAAGGCACATTTGATGATAAAACGCACAAATTAATTTGTAAAAGTAAAAAATTTTCTTTGAAAACAATTTTAGAAATGTTTAAAGATGACGTTCCTCATTTAAATGAAAAAATAAGCAAGCTTTTACAAGATGGCTCATCTCATTGAAATTCATGCTTCCTTTATTGGAATCGGAAAGTCTTCATTTATAAAAAAAATAAAGTTACCGCAAGTTGATGACTGCATAGATTTGACTTTATGTTTTGATGAATGGTATAGTCATTCTATTATATTTAGTGATTTGGTCATAGATGAAATTACTAAATCATTATTAGCCATGGAAAATACGATTACTAAAATTGTTTTAAATTGTGATAAAAAGACCATTTTAGCGTCTAGAAGTCCCGTCCTTTCAGCTTTTCAATTTCTACCTGCATGTTCTAGCGAAAAAATTGCAGATACATTTATTTACTATTATAAAACGAGGCTATCGAAGCATATAAAAAAGGTGACAATTGTAGATTATGGCGATTGTATTCTTTCAAATGAAATGTGGATTAAAATAGCCTATGAACGAATGTTGAAACGAAGCAGAAAAATGGAAATTGATTTTTTTACCGACTATGAATTGTACAAAAACTTTTTTAAAAAATGTGAAGAAAGAAAGGAAATTGTAATTAAAAAATTGAAACAAGATTCTTTTTTTGAATATATAAAAATGTCAGAGTTTAATGGTTTTAATGTTACAGATTTGTTACATTTGCACAAATTAATTTTTAAATAAAGCGCTCAAATAAATACAATAATCAATTACAATTTAATTTTGTTATACATAAAAATATTTCCACTTCATATGGAAAATATAATAAATAATGCAGTCATTTCTTTTAAAGAATTGCTAAAACTGTGCGGTCATGTGCATAATGTATAATAGCAAAAATATGGACATAAAATTGTATAATGCATAATAGTAAAAATATGTGCATAAAATATTATATTATTTATAATAGCAAAAATATATATGCATAAACTTTTATATTATTTGTAATAGCAAAAATATGTACATAAAATTGTATATTATTTGTAATAGTAAAAATATGTGCATAAAATTGTATATTATTTGTAATAGTAAAAATATGTGCATAAAATTGTATATTATTTGGTAAATAAATGTATGACATAAAAAAAGTATGGAAGTTATTTGTGTTTTAGATCTAGATGAAACATTGGGATTTTATGAAGAGGGAATCGGTTTTCACAAAAGACCTTTTGCTGATTTATTATTTGAATTTTTAAAATATTCAAATATAAAATTTATTTTATGGAGTTATGGAGATGACGCATACGTTAAATTGGTTATAAATTCTTTTGTTACAGATTTAAAAAACATGGCTTACAAAATATTTGGTAAATCTCAATGCAAACTATCAAAATATAGATATGAAGTCATAAAATGCTCACAACACATTCGAAAAATGTTTGGAAAAAGTATATTTCTAATAGGTATTGATGATAGAGTAAGTGAAATGATGGATGATAATTATGATTTGAGAATAAATGTAGAACCTTACAAGTGTCATGATAAAAAAGATATTGAATTGGTTAAGGTTATTCATAAACTCGTTACACATATGAATAGTTTGAAATAATACATATTATTTATTAAAATATATATTTTTTTATTTATTAAAACATACATATTTTTTTATTTAGACTTTTTTTATTTATTAAAACATATTATTTATTAAAACATATATTTTTATTTAGACTTTTTTATTTATTAAAACATACGTATTATTTATTTATTAAAATATATATTTTTTTATTTATTAAAACATATATTTTTTTATTTAGACTTTTTTTATTTATTAAAATATACGTATTATATATTTATTAAAACATATTATTTATTAAAACATATATTTTTTATTTAGACTTTTTTTATTTATTTATTAAAACATATTATTTATTAAAACATACATTTTTTATTTAGACTTTTTTATTTATTAAAACATACATATAATTTCTATTAAAACATATATTTTTTTATTTAGACTTTTTTTATTTAGACTTACACAACTTTTTTAAAGAGTTTAAAACTTAATTTTCTTGCTCTCAACTTCATAATCATCTTCAATTTCTCGTTTAACAATTGCACCTTTTGGAATAGCAATAAAATCTTCATCGTTGTTACTTAAAAAGGAATCAGGAACATATTTTTTATCATCATCCAAGGTTAATATTCCTTTAATATCTTCATCATCTCGCAATAGACTTTCTTGAACAAAAATAACTGATTTAACTAAGCCTCCAATTTTTGAACTCAAACCATTGTTAAAGAAATATTTCATATTAATTTCTAATCTAACAATTGCAATAGTAGGCCTGCTAAAAATGGCTGCACAATAATCTTTAGTACCCAATTCTATTCCTTTCGATGTGAATACTTTTGTAGACGTCAAACACCACGTATTATCCTTGGGAATTTTTGAATATTTAAGTTGATATTTTCTGCAATTGGGGCAATCTCCGTTACAAGTTGTGACAAAAAATTTTGAATTTGATGCATAAGCTGCATTTGGTTGTTTCTGACACATTACTTCTCCAATATAATCTAAAGGTTTACAATTGTATACAGTCAAGGTATGATACGGATCTTTACTTTTGGAGACTTCTACTCTAAAATAACCAACGACAAGAAGTTGAAATTTGTCTTCTTGACCCATAATTGAATGTTTAGTTATATGAGAACTTTCAGGAGATTTAATGGGATCAGTATATTTAACCAAGTTGTCTTTATGTCGTAAGAAAACGCAATTGTTATCCAATACATCTTTCCAATTTGGTACTATTAAATTTATAACTCCAGGCTCACTTTGTTCATAATTGATGGATTTAAGCAATTCGTCATTACTTGATATCTTTTTAATTAAAATATTATTCATATCATCTTCAACAGGTGCTGTATGGTTGTCAGTCATGATGGTAGAGGTATTCATCTTGTTACTTTATTTTGGGATTGCTAGGTCTATATATAATGACACATGCGCAGCTTACCAAAAAAAAAAAAAAAAAAAAAATAATAATAATAATAATAAATAAATAAAAAATATATATATAATAATAAAATAAAAAAAATAAAATATATATATATATATATAATAATAAAAATATAATAATAATAATAATAATAATAATAATAATATTTTTTTTTTTTTTTTTTGTTACACAGCAGTTGAACAATGTAGTATTTAAACGGAGGGAGCTTTGACAGACTTTCTTTGAAATGATTGGTAAGTCATGTCTTTGATTTCAGTTTATGTAATTAAATCCGGACACATGGCAATGCATGTACCTCACCATCGATTCCGAGATTTTTTAAATGCTTATGTGTTTGACACCCCTCGGGATGTTATTTTATTTGTTACTGGAAAATGGAAAGACGTGTCTCCTACTGAAACTCCAATGCAGATGGAATTGGCGAATGGAAAAGCAAAAACACCTCTAAGTGATTTGCAAAACTTGATCGATGAAATGGGACCAGCTAATGTCATTTTGAACAAGTTGAATCTAGATGAAGAATACATGATTATATTGCAAAAAAAATGTATTTTTGCAGGAGCATTGAATATAATACTTGTGCCTGAAAATGTTATAAACGATCACAAGAAACAAATGTACTCATGGCCAGATTGTCCAGATGTGTTTAACTTAGAAACGTGGTTTCAAATAATGCAATCCTCAGAGTGGATAGACAAATGGAGGATTTTGCATTTGTTTCATTAGGCTTGATTTTATGATACATGTCTATTTCTTTAAAAGCATTTCTTCAAATTTGCAATGTGAACATTTGTACTTTTGATTTTCAATAGAAAATGAAATGGATTGGCAAACTAGCCAACCTACATCTATAGATAACAGCAACAATTATCTATAGATGTAGGTTGGCTAGTTTGCCAATCCATTTCATTTTCAATATTTTTGTTGGATTGTAAAAATTCCATATTACTTGATTATAATAAATATAAATGATTATTTATTAATTATATTTTTATTAATTATATTTTTGTTAATTACATTTTTGTTAATTACATTTTTGTTAATTACATTTTTGTTAATTACATTTTTATTAATTATTATTATTTGTTAATTATTATTAATATTTTTGTTAATTATTATTAATATTTTTATTTTATTTTTTATTAAAAAAACAATATGTATAACAAGAGGTTTTACTATAAATATATATTTCTATTTTAGTATATTGACAGTTTAAATAAAACTTTATAAATTTTATTACACAATTATATTTCAAATAGCTATTAAATAAGTATGAATAATCGGCCTCTTGAAGATTTAAAGGGTTCACCCCAATGTCCTTTCGGAGACTTGTACAATAGACCAAGAAATTCTGGTCCAAGATTTCCTTTTGTTAGAACTCAAATGATTAATAATGAAGGAGAAAATAGTCCATATATTCTAGATGATAAAAAATCTTTAAATAATACAAATAATTTTATGCAAGACAATAATAATGTTACGTTTAGAAACAGATTGCCTAGATTATTTTAATACTACAGATGCATTTATACCAGATAAGTTATAACAGTGCAAATCAAAAATTCAAAAAATCAAAAATACAAATTAAAAAAAATAATAATAATAATAATAATAATAATAAAAATAAAAAAAAATAATAATTTTAAATTTTAAATTTTAAATTTTTATTTTTTTATTTTTATTTTTTTAGCAATTACTTAACAGATGAAAGAAGGGTTCATGGCAATATATACTGTTTTGTTTCAACATACTAATAGTGTCTAAAAATAATTCAAAAGTATCGTTTTGATCAATTTTGGAAATCAATACGATTTCATTACCTCCAATCGCATAATATTTACCAATTCGCACTGGTGATTGTATAAACACTTCTAAAGATTCATCTTCAACGTCAGTTTTACTTTTAAAACAAATAATAGTTGTAAAAGGTTTTACCAACCATAATTGCGGATCAATTATTTTTGGGACGTGTAAAAAAATAGTCATATCATTTTCTAGGAAAAAGTTGGACATTTTTAAAATATTAAATTTTACTTTTACAGTTTGTATTATCGTTTCTATAACATTTTGGTTTGTATATAATTTATACATATCATATATATATGATAGAGGTATATTGGAGCACATTAACAAAGTATACTTTTCTAGTTTAGCATCAGTATGAATATGCAAATGGACGTTAATAATATCGCTTTGGGTACAAGAGCAGACATTTCTCCCTCCGACAAATTTAAATTTATTCCACTGCTGAATACGGCTGGGTTCAATAAACATGTAGACAGTTTAATAGGTCAACAAAAAGATTTTGTTTACTTACTTGATAAATGTTTTGAAAAGCAAGAAAATGTAGTTTTGCGAATATCGGGGTGTGCAGGTACAGGTAAAACATATGTAGTTGTAAACATGAATAATTTTGTAGATGTTCAATTTTTAAAATTAGCACCAACCAATGAACTTGCAACTCAAATTAATGGTAGTACAATACATTCCGCTCTAAGGTTAAAGTGGGTACCTGGTTCACTATTAGATACGATCAGGAATGAAATTGAAAAATTGGAACACGACCCGGAATATATTTCCAAAAGCTTAGCTTTAAGTCAAGAAATTTGCTTATATGAATTGAGTTGTTCTTGTAGACCAAAAGTTGTCATTATAGATGAAGTTGGAATGATACCATTTTGGCTCATTTACCAAATAATTCAATACTTTTTTCAAACATTTTCTCCCGTTATTATAATAGTGATGGGTGACCGCAATCAGCTACTCCCCGTACGATGCAATTTTAATATATTTAATACTCCTATGCCAGATATTACTTTTTATGATTTAGACTTGTCCGAATCTAATAAACGATTTGAACCATCTTATAAAATTCTCATGGATAAGTTGGTGAAATTAATTGAAATTGGAAAATGTCAAGAAAATTTTGAGGAAGTTTATAATTTTGTAAAAAATACATTCACTCAAATCGATTACATGACTGAAGACTTGATAAATAGAGCTGATCAAATATTGGTTTATAAAAATGCAACCGCAGACTTGTATCACCAACAATATCTATCTTTTGGACCAAAAATACATCTTCCGCGTTTGATAAATGGACAAGTTTGTTTGGAAGACGCAATAACATTAAAGCCAAATTGTAAAATAATCACTACTCGAAAAACACATCTTCTTAAAGGCACGCGATTAATTTTTACTTCTTATGATTCTGAAACAGACTGTCTTTTGTGTTTGTTAGATAACAAAAAAGAATGTATATATCGATTTGATGGGGAATTCCCAATATTATTGTCATATGCCACAACTGTCCATAAATTTCAGGGAAGTACGATTGAAAAAAATATTATCATTGATTTCGACTATAATGACGATGTACATTTCATATATACGGCTTTAAGTCGAGTGCGGTCTATTGATCAAATTATTGGAGTTTTACATATTAAATAAGAATATGAAATTATTAGAACAAATGATTGATTATATAAGAGCTTTACAAGTGTACAGTTATTTAATTTCTGCATTAAACAATAGAATTGATAAGTTTACATTTTTAACTACAAATTATATAGTAACTGATGGTTTTGTTAACAAATACGCAAACAAGAATATGGGTGCTACAGACATGCATGAAAAATATAAAGCAAAATTGTTTGATACTTTTATTATATCCTATAAACCAAAAGCAAGTGATAAGTTGAATAATTATTATAAAGAAATCGCAGAAAAAAATGCAAAATTTCAAACTGATAACAAACAAATTATAAATTTTAATAAATTAGTTGAAGACTTGAATCAAGATAAATCTTGAATTTAAATTTTTTTAAAAATTTCAAACTTTTAAATCTTACTTTTAAATCTCGAATTTTAAATTTTTAAATCTTAAATTTCAAATTTTTAAATCTTAAATTTTAAATTTTTAAATCTTGAATTTTAAATTTTTAAATCTCGAATTTTAAATTTTTAAATCTCGAATTTCAAACTTTTAAATCTTGAATTTCAAACTTTTAAATCTTGAATTTCAAACTTTTAAATCAAGATGAAGCTTGAATTTCAAACTTTTTTGATAAGAATTAAAAATATCTATACAAAAATATATTTTTTATCAAAATTCAAACCAAATAATTCTTTATATTATTGTGAAAGCAGAAAAAGTTTTATTTTTACCAAGAAACAAGAATGATTAGCATACGAAATTTATTAATGTCTATTAAAAATATGCAAACAAAATATAAACTTGTATTACATTTTGAGCAATATGATAAAGAAATTGAAAAACTTGGACTATATTTTTATCAAAGAAACTTGTATATAAAAAATATTTATTAAAGATAATGTTCTTATTATGGGTACTATTGATTTGTTATATTCTTTTAATTGTTTATCGAACATATTCTCCAGATTCCAAAATAACTTGGGATAAAATAACTTTACCACCAATTTACAATACGGATTGTATCAAAGATTCAGATTGTAAGTCTACAGACGTTTGTTTGTCGAATCATTGTATCCCAAAATATCGAGGCGTCTCGAAATGTAATCCAAATACTGGCAGATGGATTTCAAGACAGTCAGGATCAAAAACATTTGCATTTTGCCAATGCACATATCCTCATTTAATTACACAATCTTGGACGGGTTCCAATTGCGACGTGGGAAAGGCATGTGGTCCTCATGGCCACTTGAAAGATGTCACTGTCAATCCAATAACTGACGGTGAATGTATTTGCGATCGAGGATATTATGCAGATAATTTTACTAATCGTCTTGAATGTCAAAAAATTACCCCTTTTAAGGAACTAATTTTGAATTGTAAGAGCGATGAATTGGAAAAAACTCGAGAGCATTTCACTCATGAATACATAAATAGTATGCCCAATTATATTAAATGTTTTAAAAAGCCTTGTTCCTTTAATGTGCTGAATGGAAAGCGTTTAAAATACACTGAATACGATCCAAAGATTGGTTGCATATGTGATCCGTCGAAAGGAAATTTCGGAGTTAAATTTGACAATTTTAGCTATTTAAATGCACCTGGCTATCATGCATGTGCAAATATTTATGAAAATGAACCTGAAGAAGATTTAAGGGTAGCATTATATACATATTTTTATATTAGAGATTTGGAACCAATTTCCTTCTTAAGTTATATGGATATAAAAAAGGAAAATGTGGTAAAACAATTGCAAAATTATGTAAAAAATGATAGAATACAAATTTCAGAAGATTGGAGATATAGCTTTACACAAAATATTTTTAAAAATAAAAAATATTTTACTTATACAGGCAAAGCGTGGACCGAAACATTGTTTAATATTTTTAAAACGAATGATAATATAATATTGGAAAATCATATGATTGATTGTCAAGACATTTCAAACCGCATTATAAATGCCAATCATAAGCCAGCAGTTAATGCATTTAATTTACTTTTTAACTATCCTGTATGTAAATTTAATGATTCTAGTAATCCAAAATATCACGATACTTTTATATTAAACCCGTTTTTATTATCACAAAAAAATTATACATATATGAAAAGAAGTAATGGTATATCAATTGTAAAATATAAAAATGAATGGTATGTGGATTTGGCTAGAAGTCATTATGATTTACATCAAAGTTCGGCAGAATATCCAAATTTAGAAGACGCAAAAACAAAAGCTTTATAAATAAAGTTATGAAACGTTCATATGAAGACTCAGAAGACAACCAAGATGTTAAACGATTCAAGGACGAAAATATTCAAGTGCTTCAAGAAATGCATGATAAACTAAATGAATCCGAAAAGGCAATGAATTTAGAAATGGAATCTGTAAAAGAAAAATATTACATTAGTTATTTTAAAAAGGTTATCGAAAAATTACCCATTAGTAATAATATTGTAGACGTTTCAAACATTGAAAATAACCACGAAGGTTATATTAAAACTTATACTATGGCCAAGACATGTGTGAATGCAGAATTGCAATTAAAAAAAATAATGGCTTTTAATACTATTTATGATATGCTTACTGGTTTAGCTGGAAAATTTGTTCATGATCGATACATTGTGCCCTATTTTGAATCTCATGTGCCTGTTGAAGCATTAGACGACGCGTATGCAGCATATCATCAGCAAATTTCAATTCATGATGATTGTTCAGAACTTCATTGTGTATCCTATTTAATACAAAATGAAATTGATTTGAAACAACCTTTAAAAGTACCAAATCCAATCTATAACCGTATTACTCAACAAATAAATGCTGTTAGTAAATATGTTACCGAGTTAATTAAATCTGTAGCATTAAAAATGAAACAACCCATTTTTAAAAATGCATCCTCTCAAAATAAACCTTCAATTAAAATACCAATATTTAATGAAGACAGAGAGAGGGAATTTACAATAAAAAAAGATAAAAGAGAAATAGAAAGTAAATTTGATAGACAAATTATTAATGAATTTAAATTTGATAATAAAGAATTTAAATTTGATAATAGAGAAACTAATGAAGAATTTAAATTGGAAAAAAGAGAAACTAATAAAGAACTTAAATTTGATGGTAAAGGAGTTAATGAAGAATTTAAATTAGATAAAAATATTGATAAAGAATTTAAATTAGATAAAAATATTGATAAAGAATTTAAATTAGATAAAAATATTGATAAAGAATTTAAATTAGATAAAAATATTGATAAAGAATTTAAATTAGATAAAAATATTGATAAAGAATTTAAATTAGATAAAAATATTGATAAAGAATTTAAATTAGATAAAAATATTGATAAAGAATTTAAATTAGATGGTAGAGAAACTAATAAACAATTTAAATTTGATGGTAAAGGAGTTAATGAAGAACTTAAATTTGATTTTAGAGGAGTTAATGAAGAATTTAAATTGAATAAAGATATTAAAAAAGAATTTAAATTTGATGGTAGAGGAGTCAATAAAGAAAATAAATTAGATAAAAATATTGATAAAAAATTTAAATTTGATATAAATATTGATAAAGATATTACCAAAGAATTTAATGGAGATATTACAAATGAAATTAAATTAGATAGAGATTTTAACGGAGATGTTACAAAAGAAATTAAATTAGACAAAAAACCAGATTTTAATGGAGATATTACAAAGGAAATGAAATTTAATAGAGAATTTAATGAAGATGTTACAAAAGAAATTAAATTAGACAAAAAAACAGATTTAAACGAAGATGTTACAATGGAAATTAAATTAGATGGAGATTTAAACGAAGATGTTACAAAAGAAATTAAATTAGATAGAGATTTAAACGAAGATGTTACAAAAGAAATTAAATTAGATAGAGATTTTAATGGAGATGTTACAAAGGAAATTAAATTTGACACAGATTTTAATGGAGATGTTACAAAGGAAATTAAATTTGACACAGATTTTAATGGAGATGTTACAAAAGAAATTAAATTTGACAAAAAAACAGATTTTAATGGAGATGTTACAAAAGAAATTAAATTTGACAAAAAAACAGATTTTAATGGAGATGTTACAAAAGAAATTAAATTTGACAAAAAAACAAATTTTAATGGAGATGTTACAAAAGAAATTAAATTTGACAAAAAAACAGATTTTAATGGAGATGTTACAAAAGAAATTAAATTTGACAAAAAAACAAATTTTAATGGAGATGTTACAAAAGAAATTAAATTTGACAAAAAAACAAATTTTAATGGAGATGTTACAAAAGAAATTAAATTAGACAAGGAACGCAAAATTAATAAAAACCCGAAAATTGCTAATGAAATGAAATTAGATAAGGAACGCAAAATTAATAAGGAAGCAAATGTAAAAAAGAAGCGATTTTAGATGAAACGATAACTTCCATGTCATTTTATTCATTCGTAAACATTACGTGTCAAAAAAATCATTCAAATAGGTACAACCTTAATATGTACACCATCCGTGTAAACGTCACACATGGCATATTGATTAACAAAACTTTTACACAAAATAAATTTTTTAATTTCTTGTAAACTCATGACAATATCATTTTTACCTTCTCCAAAAGATGTTAAAATTTCAAGTTTGTCATTATCGTGATAGTTTTCATGAAACATGAAATAATTACTCCCATATTTACAGCACTTGAATTCTAAATATTCTTTTTGAAATGTTACAGTTATGTCTGTATCTGTTGGACAATTTAAAATTATATCTAAAACTTTTGAATATACAATTGATTTCGCATATATTATAAAACTGTCACATTGTTGTGAAATCATATTCTTCAGAGTAAACACTTATCGTGAGAGAGAATATTCATGATAACGATTCTCAAAAAAAAAAAAAAAAAAAAAAAAAAAAAAAAAAATTATATATATATATATATATATATATATATATATATTTTTTTTTTTTTTGTTCTAACTTTCAATCATCTCTCAAACGGTGACTCATACCTATCGATTTCTTAAAACGCGTTTTGAAAATACTTGGAGTTTTTTATAAATCGGCCGGATTTTTTTAAAAAATTTGGAATTTTAAAATAAAAGATTGTATTTTTTATGTCTTCAAAAGTCCTTTTATAAAATAAAGGTTTCATGTTTATCCTATCTGTTTCCATGCGTCTATCGTTTTTTGACTAAATAAAGGTTTCATCTTAATTATGACTCAAACTTTTTTTTAATTAATAAAAAAAGTTTAAATATTTATATACTTATTAAACGTTAAATATTTTAATGCGTTTTTTTTTAACAAATACTGTCTCTTTTTTAAAAATTTCAGGTATTTTAAAAACATTCCTGCCAATTTACAAAAATTTCCTGGAAATTGAAAAATGAGTTTTAAGAAATCGATGGTCTGAGTCAGCGTTTGGTTCAAAAAAAAAAAAAAAAAAAAAAAAAAAAAATATATATATATATATATATATATATATATATATATATATATATTTTTTTTTTTTTTTTTCTGAGAATCTTTTCGCTGGCTCAGACCTATCAATTTCTTAAAACGCGTTTTGAAAATGCTTGGAGTTTTTTATAAATCGACCGGATTTTTTTAAAAAAAAATTGGAATTTAAAAATAAAAGATGTAAAATATTATATTGCTTTCAATAATCTCTCAAACGCTGATGGCTAACTTTGATGTTTTGGGAATATTAGATTGACAAGTGTCTTTTTTGAATTATTTTATGTTTCTAACATTGTTTTCATTATTTGTCGATCGTGATTAAAGTCAGCTAAACTATATTTTGGTCTATTTAATTCTTCATTTACATCATTGTGTAAAGAGAACCAAGTTTCAGGTAAATTGGACTTGGCTTTTAATTGATTTCTATATTTTTCAGTTAATTTTTCATAGTGGAGGTAGCATATTCCGCATCTAAGCATTCTTTTTAAATGATATAGTGTAAACTCTTGCCAAATTTGCTTTTCAGTGTCGAAACCTTCTCTTAAATCAATGGCTTCTGCCATTAAATGTAAAAATCTCCAAACAAATGGACCGTATATGTCAGCATTATAATAAAAAATCTGCCCAAAATCTTTTTCAGCTTCGTATTTTACATCTTGCGTTACCAATTTCATTTTTTTCATTAGCATTCGAATTGCATCGGAATGTCCCTTGTTTATTTCAAGCATTGCTTCGTCAAGACTTAACAAATCATCAACATTAAACTTTTTATTGTATACTAGGGATAAAACAGAATATACAAGATATTTATACAAAAATATCCAATCGTAAATATTATTAGAATATGGATAAAGAAATGTGTGATTTATTCTAACGAGATTTGCTTGTTTTTGTATAAATAGTAGAAATGTAATTACTAATTCGTCTTTTAATACATTTTTAATATTGGTAAATTTTTTATAATCGAAATTTATGTTTGGATTTCCTTGCAGAAATAAATTAATATGATCTGCATATAAAGGTTCCACTTGAGTTTTTGATGACATTAATTCGTTTGCATTAATTTCTTTATATAAAATAGCATTCCTTAAATTTAAAAATGCTTCTTCATTCATTCTTTATTTATGATACTAAATTGATAACCGGTTCCTTCGTTCCTTAAATTTAAAAATGCTTCTTCATTCATTCTTTATTTATGATACTAAATTGATAACCGGTTCCTTCGTTCCTTAAATTTAAAAATGCTTCTTCATTCATTCTTTATTTATGATACTAAATTGATAACCGGTTCCTTCGTTAAACTGCTGTCCAAAATATATTTTACTAATTGAATCTTCAACGGGATATTTTGCATTTTTAATAGATTCTGAAATATAATTTTGTTTAACCGCTTCAAAACATAATTTTTCCAGCCCTGAACGATGTGGGTTCTTTTTTAAGCCAGTTCGATTCAATGGCAACGGCTCTCCTGTATAACATTGAAATTTAATTATATTCAAAAGATCCTTGTAATTTCTTCCTGAAGGATGCAAAGTTTTAAAAAATTGCAATTTTACCACACGAATTAAATTAAAAAAATAGCAAATGATTCCACATTTTTTATAAATTAATTTCAAGTCGGTAAATGCTATAATATTTCGTATTTTAACATGTCTAAATATATATTCTTTATCACGTGAATGACAATATAAAATTTTAAGAATATTGGGTAAGAAACTTTGCGTAATTATAAATTTTTTCAAATGTACATATACATTTTTATGATCAAAAGTACGAGTTTCATTTGTTTCCAATGATAAATAACACGTTCCTTCTTTATTTATTTTTAAAAGCTCATTCACTGTTTCGTTTTCAATAAAAATTGTTGAAAATTTTCGTTTGTTTGAAATTTCGTAAATTTGACTTAAGCTGGTATAAATATTGAGTTCAAAACGCAATTTCTGTTCAATTTCCAGTGGACAATTTGCAAGTGTTGGGGTGTCATCTTTTAAGTGTCGTTTATCTAATGTATCCTGAGTGCATACCTTTGTACATCTGCAAGTTAATAAAATCCCATAGGCATCACCCGGTTTCAAATCGTTCCGTATTACACATTTGCAAAATTCAAGTAAAAAATTGGGGATATTCTTTATATGTTCGTTAAAAATGTTTAAGTCTTCAACTTCATTTAAATGATAATTGAAATGTTTCATAATAGAAATCATTTTATGCGGTCGTATTATGTGGCACATTTCAAACCATGTCTTTGGATGATTTTTTTGTACGTACTTGAACAATTTGGCTGTAATCTTTGACATTCCTTTTTAATAACTGGGGTGAGATGTCACTGTCATATTTGTCGTTCGTATCCTAAAAAAAATAAAAATAAAAAATAAATAAATAAAAAATTAAAAAAAAAATTATTATTTTATTATTATTATTATTATTATTATTATTATTATTATTTTTTTTTTTTTTTTTTTTTTTTTTTTGATCGTTATCATTCGAGAATATAGTGGAGGTGAAACATGAGGAGCAATGTCTTTTGTGGAAATACAATATTCTGACTTGTACGATTTAATTTATAAATTTGAGAATATAGATTTTACTAATCAAATTAAAACTCCCAATTGTAATTTTGTTATTGTGAACAAATCTAGTTACCAAGGTTCTTATGGCGGAATTTACCATGTTGATCAATTGGAAACTTTCAGACTACCTTTTATTCACGATTTCATAAATCCAACCTATTGTATAGTCTGGTGGAAAATACCATGTACTAAAGTTGGAGATTTGAGTTTAACTAAAAATGATTATGTTGTCGTCACACCGCTCATTTTTAATGAAATGGTTAGGGCAAATATTTATAAACCTATGAAAAGTTCATATTATCGTTGATAGGGTATTATTTGTTCATATTATCGTTGAGTTTAACTAAAAATGATTATGTTGTCGTTGTTAGTGTATTATTTGTTCATATTATCGTTGAGTTCAACTAAAAATGATTATGTTGTCGTTGTTAGTGTATTATTTGTTCATATTATCGTTGAGTTTAACTAAAAATGATTATGTTGTCGTTGTTAGTGTATTATTTGTTCATATTATCGTTGAGTTTAACTAAAAATGATTATGTTGTCGTTGTTAGTGTATTATTTGTTCATATTATCGTTGAGTTTAACTAAAAAAGTTCATATTGTCGTTGTTAGTGTATTATTTGGTGTTTCAATAAATTCCATTCTACAGTACGGACAGGTATTGTTATTTTTAAACCAAGGTATAATACAATTTCTATGAAAACAGTGCTTGCAAGGTAATTCTACACATTTATTTAAAGTATTATGACAAATTGAACATTGTTCATTACTATTTTTATTTTCTATGCATGTATCTGGGGACAAACTTTTATGTTCGTCAGCTCTCTCAAAAAGGTCAGTAATAAAATTTACATTTTCAAAATGCAAATATGGTATCGTATTATAGTACAAATTTGGTATAATAACAAAAGTACCACTAGATAAATTGTCAAAAATTTCGTAATCATCATATCGTTTAATAATTAAATAAGTATATATTATGTCATCTTCGAAAAATGCCATACTTATTTTTCTTTAAATAAAAGTTTAAATGTATTTGTCAAATTAACATGTTCCAATAAGTATATATTATGTCATCTTCGAAAAATGCCATACTTATTTTTCTTTAAATAAAAGTTTAAATGTATTTGTCAAATTAACATGTTCCAATAAGTATATATTATGTCATCTTCGAAAAATGCCATACTTATTTTTCTTTAAATAAAAGTTTAAATGTATTTGTCAAATTAACATGTTCCAATATAAGTATATATTATGTCATCTTCGAAAAATGCCATACTTATTTTTCTTTAAATAAAAGTTTAAATGTATTTGTCAAATTAACATGTTCCAATAAGTATATATTATGTCATCTTCGAAAAATACCATACTTATTTTTCTTTAAATAAAAGTTTAAATGCATTTGTCAAATTAACATGTTCCAATAAGTATATATTATGTCATCTTCGAAAAATACCATACTTATTTTTCTTTAAATAAAAGTTTAAATGCATTTGTCAAATTAACTTGTTCCAAATCTCTTTCATCTAGTAAGTTAAATATCATGTTACATTTACAAACATTGATTGTTTCATATTCATCTACACTTAAATGACACTGTGTCAAGTGCAAACCATGCTTTGATAGTCGATGTCTATAATATCCGCACTTGAATAATTTTTGTGTACACGCACATGGTAATCCATTACAACTGTTTAAAATATGCAAAATGCCATTTTTTTCAATTAATTTTCCTCTCGGTGGCATGCTCGAAGGACCAACATATGCTTGTAGTATTTTTAAATTACAATGACATTCATCATCGTTTTGACACCTTCTTACATGAATAATATTCTTATTGTCTTTGCGAAACTGTTCAAATCCAAACGTGTTACATTGACAAAAATCGGGATTGCACGATGACAAATGTGATCCATTTTCTGATACAATAACAATCACAAATGGCTTCTCATTAGCTTCTAATATACCTTTTGAACAATTACAATCAGAGTTTGCTTTGCATGTTACAAAATGTAATTGATGGTTTTCTTTATAAAGATATACAGGAACTGGACTCATTTGAGCCTGAATAACGTATGCCATGATTTTCAAATTTTGTGTGCAACTTGATGGATATATAACGGTGAAAATAAAAAATAAAAAAATAAAAGATAAATAAATAAATAAAATAAATAAAAATAAATAAATAAAATAGATAAAAATTAAAAAAAAAAATAAATAAATAAATAAATAAAATAAATAAATATAATAAATAAAATTAAAATAAAAAATAAATAAAATAAATAAATTAAATTAAAATAAAAAAATAAATAAAATAAATAAATTAAATTAAAATAAAAAATAAATAAAATAAATAAATAAAATTAAAATAAAATAAATTAAATAAAATGCCTTATTGGATTTTTTTCCTATTAAAAATAATGATAAGGCGATTCTTTATTGTTGTCTAGATAAAAAAAATGACACATGACTGGTGATATCATTACAGCTGCCTATTTATCAAAAAATCTCCAACTTTGTTGGGAAACCTGTTTACAAATCGTCCCACGTGATATCCTCGAACGGTATATAAGCTGGCCATTTGGATATATAAGCTAGCATTTTGGATATCGTCGTCGTCAGAAGCAAACATGTCTCTCTATAATCTCGCCAGTGCTGTTGTTTGTCGGAACACGGATAAAGGGGACATTAAGACTTTGAATTTGCCAAATGCAACTATTAAAGATTTGGAAGAGAACTTTTCACAACTTGCCATTGTAACCGACAAAGACTACGATTCAGACGTCGAAAATTACACTCTAGACAATTTGTTAGACTTGATATGCCTCGGTGAGCAGCAGGACCGCCGCATAGTTGCCGCGATGCAGCATAGTGAATATATCAAAGAACTATATTTATCAGAAACTGTATTCTTTCACTATTATCGACGTTTAAGTTATGTTCGTAATGACGATGGATCTATTATAGATGTAAACAAGTGTCATCATTGCATTGAAAGGGATCATGCTACCATTCATGTAACTGAATATACTGACTATTCCATTTTGTGGGGATGTGACGCGTTATTCAAAGTGTTACGAAACAAAAACAATTGGTGCAGCAGTTGCCTGTTTGCTCCCCTGTTTGAAATTTTGGACTAACTCTAAAGTATTCAGCTATTTTTTGCATCAGTAGATGAATCGACTGTAATTATTGTTATATAATGTTGTAAAAATGTAATATGTAATAAATAAGTATTGTTATATAATTTTGTAAAAATTTAAAATATATAATATGTAATAAATAAGTATTGTTATATAATTTTGTAAAAATTTAAAATATATAATTTTGAAGATAATATTTTAAAAAATAAATATTAATAAATAATTTGGTTGGTCACTTACTTCTTCTTTAGTGTAGATTATTTTTAGATATTATAATGTAGATTATTTTTTAGATATTATAATGTAGATTATTTTTAGATATTATAATGTAGATTATTTTTAGATATTATAATGTAGATTATTTTTTAGATATTATAATGTAGATTATTTTTTAGATATTATAATGTAGATTATTTTTAGATATTATAATGTAGATTATTTTTAGATATTATAATGTAGATTATTTTTTAGATATTATAATGTAGATTATTTTTAGATATTATAAGGTAGATTATTTTTAGATATTATAAGGTAGATTATTTTTAGATATTATAAGGTAGATTATTTTTAGATATTATAAGGTAGATTATTTTTAGATATTATAAGGTAGATTATTTTTAGATATTATAATGTCGGTTAACTTTTTTTTAGATATGTTTAGTTTTTATAACGCAAAACTAAATGATTTTTGAAT
Organism: Hylyphantes graminicola; assembly: GCA_023701765.1. NCBI lineage: Eukaryota > Metazoa > Arthropoda > Arachnida > Araneae > Linyphiidae > Hylyphantes > Hylyphantes graminicola. The sequence continues at coordinate 36,027,951 of CM043111.1, read as the reverse complement.
ATGTAGCATATTTTCTTTTACCTCCTCTTAAACGCAAAACTAAATGAAGAGTATTTTCTTTTTGAATATTATAATCTGATAAGGTTCGATTATCGTCCAATTGCTTGCCGGCAAATATCAAACGTTGTTGATCTGGCGGTATACCTTCTTTTGATTGAATTTGCTCTTTAACATGCTCAATAGTCGATGTGGCATCAACATCTATAGTTATCGTTTTACCAGTTAAAGTTTTTATAAACAACTGCATCTTCTTATTTTTATAACCAAGATGGTTATTGTTATACTTTTATTTTATATCTTACTATATTTATATCACTGTCTTTTAGCACGTAATTTTATATTATACTATACAGGAGAAAATAAATTTTCTTTAAATTTTTATAATATTAAACAAGATGTCGCTAGTAAAATATAACGAATTTATTCGAGCTTTATTATTCGGTCAAGCTTACTAAGAAATTAAATTTTTATAATATTAAACAAGATGTCGCTAGTAAAATATAACGAATTTATTCGAGCTTTATTATTCGGTCAAGCTTACTATAAAATTAAATTTTTATAATATTAAACAAGATGTCGCTAGTAAAATAAAACGAATTTATTCGAGCTTTATTATTCGGTCAAGCTTACTATAAAATTAAATTTTTATAATATTAAACAAGATGTCGCTAGTAAAATATAACGAATTTATTAGAGCTTTACTATTCGGTCAAGCTTATTATGAAATTCCAAATCATATTTACATTCAACAATTGATATTGGATATTGATAAACATATTAACGTTAAAGAAGTAATTCAAAACGGTGGACTTTTGTCATCTGTTAAATTAATTGATAAAGATACACAAGCTATAATACAATATTTAAAAGAGGGGAATGACGGATTTGAACCTGAACCTTTAAAACTTAAAACACTCATTGCAAAAAATTTATTTAATGAATTGTCAAATTTGTGTAAAGGAGATTTAAAGTTTGGAATTGTGGCAAATTCACATGAAAGACAAGTTGTAAAAAATTTAAAAAAATTGGACGATGCGATTCGAAATGAATCATTTTTAAAATTGCCATTGTTGGGACTGGAAAATGTATCTGTGAGTAATCCTTACATTAAAAAAGCCTTGATTCTTTACGATTTAAAATGTAAATCACTGGGCAGGCTTGTAGACCCCTTTTCTTTAGTTTTGGCATTCCAACAAGATTATGTGGACTCTATCCATTGGAAAACTGAAGAAGCTCTTTTGGCGTTTTGTGTCAATGCCCCTCGAAATAATTTAGCAATACAAATTTCAAACATTGTTAAATCGACAATTTATAAGTTTTTGAACGGTGAAGAAGTCTTTTTTTTACCACTTGAATTGAAAAGATTTCTACAAAATATTAATTATATTAACGATAGAGTTGAGAAAGTCGAATCAAACAACAAGCCACCCAAATTAATTGATCTTTTTCAAAGAATGCTGGCATTGTTGAAAATGGATTACTTGTGGAGTCTGGAAAATGTCACCGCGCCCACATTTGACAAAGATTTTTTCATTGTTGACGTGTTTAATAGAAATATTGAATTGGAAAGGGAAAATGCATTATTGAAAAACATTATAAGTACAAAAAAGATTTAAAATGTAGGTTGCACATTTAATATTTTTATTTGGATGAAATGGGAAAGAAATATTGAATTGGAAAAGGAAAATGCATTATTGAAAAACATTATAAGTACAAAAAAGATTTAAAATGTAGGTTGCACATTTAATATTTTTATTTGGATGAAATGGGAAAGAAATATTGAATTGGAAAAGGAAAATGCATTATTGAAAAACATTATAAGTACAAAAAAGATTTAAAATGTAGGTTGCACATTTATTATTTTTATTTGGATGAAATGGGCAAGAAATATTGAATTGGAAAAGGAAAATGCATTATTGAAAAACATTATAAGTACAAAAAAGATTTAAAATGTAGGTTGCACATTTATTATTTTTACTTGGATGAAATGGGCAGTTTTTTCTTTCTACATACGGAAAACGCTTTGCCAGTGTAGCGATGGAAGGAAAATTGAAATATTCTAGATTGATTGCAGGTATACGTGCTTTTTTCAAAATGTCTAATTGAAAACTGGCACCTTTATATCCAAATAAGCAATTTTTAAATGTCATTTTTAAATTGTTATATTGCATTTTTAAAAAACTTAAAACGCTGGTAAATGAATACACTTTGTTATTTTTATACGTGTTTTTTGTACAAATGATGGTTTCACAAGATTTGTGCAAATAAGGATTTTGCTTCTTTGCTACATAATATGAAATTGGACTTTTGATAAAAAATGTTTTTTGCAATCCGAAAATATCCTGATATGCCAGTTCAAAAACGTGATAACGATTTGATAATAGCGCTCCTTCAGTATGTACCCATGCAACCACCGTCATCTTTATTTTATATAATAAAGATGTTTAATTTGAAAGTATATTTAATTATTGGATTGATTTTAATCGTTTTGATTTCAGCCATTTTAAGTTCATATACAAGTTATTCAATGGCAAACGCTACAAATATAGAATATATGACAGATGGACAAGATGAAACTCATACTAATTATCTTAAAGTGAAAGATAAAATTGTTCGAAAAGGAGCAGTTTCAGCGGCAAATTTTTGGAATACCAACAAATATGTGATACATGCCCCACCGTTGCTTAACGTAGTAGCTGGTTTAATTGGCGCCTACTTGTTAATGTTTTGAATATACATAATATAATTATGAAATATACATAACATAAATTATTAACATAAAATATTAACATAAAATATAATTATAAAATATACATAATATAATTGAAATATAATCATAATATAATCATAAAATATTAACATAAAATATAATCATAAAATATTAACATAAAATATAATCATAAAATATATTCATAAAATATATACATAATATGCATAATATAATTATAAAATATAATCATAAAATATTAACATAAAATAATCATAAAATAAGTAATATGAATTTGAGATTAATATTAATTGTGGCCTTGTTGATTTTAATTTTTACATCACTATTAATATTTGGTTATATAACTTGGGGAATTAATTCAGCAACTACAGGTACACCAAAAGGACACTTTGATAAAGATTCAGTATGGTTTTATACGGAATTAGGACTCCAATTGGCAACTCTTGTCGTAGCTGGTCTGTTATTCGTCAAAAGATAAATACATGTTGAATACATTTTGAAAAATTGCATTTACGTCCTCCCTAGTATCAATAAAAACTTTATACTTTTTCCAAAATAATGTTGCTAAATTTTCGATATTAATAGAGAATGCACACTTGTAAAAATATCGATTCCATGTTTGGGCCCTATCACCCGTCAAGTCTAGTTTCAAATTTTCAAATAAAAGATGACACAATTCTTTTTTAAAACTATTTTGAATATTATCGGACTTTGTTGCCAATATTTTTGTGAATAAGTTTCCGAATGACATGTAAATAATGCGATCGTATATATCAGCTTGTAACCGTTTCAAAGCATCCCATTGTGCTTCATTTAAGTAACACTTTTCTTTTGAAATAATGTGGAAATTATCATTCTTTATATGCAATTTTTGAATATAATATGTTTTAAATTTTTTGTAAACAATTAAATACTCTGGAATAAAAAATGATTCATTAATGCTCTGGGTAAACTCGTACCACAGCTTTGAAGAAAATTTAATAATATCTCTCTGGAATACCCAATCTCCATTACGTTTCGCACTATACTTTGAAATAAATACATAGATTCCATTATTAAATTCATTGACGTAAACAAAAATATCATTGCCCAGAAAAAAATGATTGATTGATATGGTCATACTCTTGAGTATTACGGAGCCAGGTTTAAATAAACAATTCTGATCCTTAGAAGAAGAGAAGAAAAAAAAAAGAAATTTTTTTTTTCTATTCTAAGGATTAGAATTGTTTTTGTTTGCTTGCTAAATTTTATCTGAAGGAGATTACATCAGATTTTTTCAGCTTGCCGAATATTTTAACGAGGTAGTTTTTCTTATTAAACAAAAAAAGTTGACATTTAAAGAATAATTTTATTACTTTAAGTATTACAAATTTGAAATAATAAATTATACATTTATTTACATCTTTTTACAATTTGAAATAATAAATTATACATTTATTTACATCTTTTTACAATTTGAAATAATAAATTATACATTTATTTACATAATAAATTATACATTTATTTACATAATAAATTATACATTTATTTACATCTTTTTACAATTTGAAATAATAAATTATACATTTATTTACATAATAAATTATACATTTATTTACATCTTTTTATATAATCACAATATTTTGCTTGATGCAATTGCACAAATTCACTTAAATGTGGACGTATGGATGGGAAATGTTGTACAGGTACATGTCTTGCAGCAATACATTGTAAATTCAATTCTTGCTTGTAAAATTCATTTTTTAAATTTGCACAATCTTTATGAGCACCATGTTTAATCAACATATTTGCAATTAATGGTTTTGATTTTGCCAACTGCAAAGGTGTATCACCCTGATTATTTCTATAATTTATCATTTCTTTTGGGAAAATTTCAAATAAAATTGTTAATATATTGATATCACCTACATGTCTAACAGCAATATGCCAAAAGTTACTTCCCATGGAATCTCTGACTTTAAACACAATTTTTTTAATATGCGTTGGGTGCAGCCAGGGAAGAAAGATAATTACATTACAAAGTGCATTCATTTCCACAATGGCTAAATTATCATTATGGCAAATTTCGATGAGTTCTGGAAATAAAAATGATAACACTTTAAAGTATGAAGATGAATTTAGTTCAGGTATATGATAAGACCAATAAATATCTCTGTACCATTGAGTGTCAAACAATGCTATTGTATCTAAATATTTACACAATTGACTTGCAGTTTTACCTTTATGATTTTTTACATGTAACAATGTTTTATATTCTGCAAGTAGATACTTTACAATATCATCTTTATGTTGTTTTGCAGCAATATGAAGCAAACTATTTCCTTTATCATCACGAATATTATTTAGCAGATAATCTCTTTTTGCTTCTGGCATCAGTTTTAAGTCAATCAAAGTTATTTTTCCCCATGATTTAAAGTGACTTGGAACTTCGTCAAAAAACAAATATTTAAATAGTTTTTTACTTTTTAGTTTCATGAAATAACGTAATTTCACTTCATCGTTCATTCTTGAACACAACCATTTCACGTTGTAACTTAAATTGTAGCATATTGGAGGTAATCCATTATTGTCCAAAATGTTTGGATCCACATATTGTATCAAAAACATGGAGACACGTACGTCACTAAGCATTAATGAATAGTGAAGAGCAGTCTTTTTGTTTCTAGGATCTTGCTGATTGTGGTAAACTCCATATTTCACCGCATATTTGATAAAGTCAAGCTTCTTATCAAATAGAGTTCTGCATATTTCATAAACAAACACTGCAAAATTAAATTCCTTTTTCAGAAACGACTTTACCCATTTCGATTTGTAGCTTAACATCGCTATGGAAGGTGTGCTTAGATGATGACATGGAATATTTGTACAAGGGCATTTTAAATTTTTAAAACGCTTCAAAACTTTCATGAGCACCATCGTGACAGGAATGCGACTGGTGTGTAAAGCCGTCGGAGAGTGGTTACATCTTCTCGTGACCATTAAAAAAAAATAAAAAATAAAAAATAAAAAATAAAAAATAAAAAATAAAAAATAAAAATAAAAATAAAAAATAAAAAATAAAAATAAAAAAAATTATTATTTTATTTTATTTATTCAAAAAAAATTATTATTTTATTTTATTTATAAAAAAATTATTATTTTATTTTATTTATAAAAAAATTATTATTTTATTTTATTTATTAGAAAAAATTATTATATTATTTTATTTATTCAAAAAAAATTATTATTCTCTTTAATATATACAATAACAAATAAAGAGAATATGAGTTCTACTATAATGCAAGTAATTGACAAAGATTTAAAAACAGAAGAAAATAAAAGTCCCCCCGGTCTAGCTCTAAGTTTAAGTAATAAAACGTTATCAAAACTTACTGTAGCAGTTTCTCTAGTTCCACCTGTTATATTAGCCGGAATATCATACGTTTGGAAAATAAGAATTACCTACTTGTTAATATTTTTAGCTTTATACCTTTCTTCACTCTATTGGCTTTTGGAAGCAAATTTTGAAACGTTTTTTAATTATATTTTGAAATTTAAAAATTATATAAAATCTTATGTTTGAATATGAATATCGGTTGAGTGTTTCTCTTGAAAATAAAAGAGAAATGTATCGTATTTTATCGGAATTTAATGAAGAGATAAAGAAAATTGTGATAATTTACTTGGATTCATTTAGGTATAAGGATAAAAAGTGGGAATTTAAACAGGTTTTATCTCAAAAATGTGTTTATTACGATGGTTTATGGTTTAGATTTGTTGAATCTCAAGAAATTGCTTTTCAACATTTTTCACCAGAGCAATATGATTCATTTTACAAAAAGATGAGCTTTAAACAATCTCCCTTTACATTTGAATATAGGAATGAAATTCAATTATCAAATAATGCCAAATTATACACATTTGAAAGAGATCAAGACATTGGAATGGTTTTTGAATTTGAACAAAGCCTAAGGAAAAAAAAAATAATTGTGCCCATCCCTGATCTCAATGTTTTGCAAGATTTTGAGAAAATATTTCAACTGTTTAAAAATAGGGATCCTTTACCTTATGAATTGAAGCCTTGTCAGCGAAAACCAGTATATCATATAAAAAAAATGTTTTCAAATTGTCTTATAGCAGTAAAGCACGACGGTATATTTGGGCATATACAGAGTTATAAAAATTGTATTTATGAATCATGGGAGGGAAATGAAAACCGCTTGTTAAATAATACAAGCATAGGTAATGGAATAGTATTTGGTGCTGAAAAAATGAACGATGGGACTGTTATTTTACTCGATGTTTATCAAGTGCGAGGTATACCTGTTTATCACACAGAATCTGTATTACTGGAATTTTTACCCAAACTAAAAAATTTGCCAAAAAATTATAAAATTCAAAAATATTATAAAAATTTGGATGATGTTCCTAAAAATGTGGAAAATTCAGATGGTTTAATTTTTCATAGCTCGAACGATATCATTTTTAAATATAAACCAAAAACAACAATTGATTTACTCTATAATGAGGGTTATTTTATATTAAAAAATAAACAAAAAATAAAAACTGAAGAAAATTTAATTAATGGAAAAATTTATGAATGTGATTTAAAATATAATGTAATTAAAGAACGTAAAGATAGATTTACAGGCAATACAGTTGACCAATTGAAAGAGCTTGATATAATTTAATGTTTAATGCGATTTTTTTGTAAATTTAATTTTTAATGCGATTTTTTTGTAAATTTAATTTTTAATGCGATTTTTTTTGTAAATTTAATGTTTAATGCGATTTTTTTGTAAATTTAATTTTTAATGCGATTTTTTTGTAAATTTAATTTTTAATGCGATTTGATTATTTTTTTACATGTTATACATTCTTTGTAAGCCGTTGGCATTTCATCACCAGCACGTTCTTGTATAACATAATATATTATGTGAGGTTTAACACAACAATTTTTAGTTGTTATTTTTCTTTTCTGTTTCCATGAGTCTATCGTTTCTTGACTAAATAAAGGTTTCATCTTAATTATGACTCAAACTTTTTTTAATTAATAAAAAATTTATATAGTTATGTACTTATTAAATGTTAAATATTTAAATGCGTCTTTTTTAAAGAAATACTGGCTCTTTTTTAAACATTTCAGTTATTTTAAAAACATTTCTGCTAATTTACAAAAATTTCCTGGAATTTGAAAAACGAGTTTTCAGAAATCAATGAGTCTGAGCCAGCGTTTGGTTCAAAAAAAAAAAAAAAAAAAAAAAAAATTATATATATATATATATATATATATATATATATATATATATATATATATAATTTTTTTTTTTTTTTTTTTTTTTTTTTTTTTAGAATCTTTTCGCTGACTCAGACCTATCGATTTCTTAAAACGCGTTTTGAAAATACTTGGAATTTTTTATAAATTGGCAGAAATGTTTTTAAAATAACTAAAATGTTTAAAAAAGAGCCAGTATTTGTTATGTCTTCAAAACTCCTTTTATAAAATAAAGGTTTCATGTTTATCCTAATTGTATTAGTTTTAATTTTTTATTATTGGTTTCATGTTGCGTACTGGGAAAAAAATGACAGACCAAAAAATATTACTCACAAATATGCAGATTTGGATGGTAACCTGTATGAAAACGATAGAATCATAAGTAAAACAAATGTACCTTGGAACTACCATAAACAAGCTCAATTGGAACCATTTGATTACACAATTTCACTTACAAATAATAAACTTTTATTTACATCGTTAGGAAAAGAATGGAAAATTGTACTTCCATCAGATTTTCATTGGACTGGACAACAAATTGCAGGTAGAGATGATTGTTTCGGAAAAACTGGCAATGTTGCAGCAAAAGGCAAGCATTTATTTGATTATATTCATCATCACGATTTAATAGACTCGACAAATACAAATGTGTATAATGAAATTGCGGAAAATGTCAATTTGTTTTATTTTAAATGTAAAGATGAAAAAATTGATAGTTTACATAAGTGTCCACCTGGTCACGTTTTTGAAGAAAACAATTGCAAATCTATTGATACTTGTTACAATAAACCTGATTTATATACCTACATTCACGCACAAGATAGGACAAAATACTATGAATGCCGTAACAAAACATCTGTTGAAAAGCAATGCCCACCCAAGCAAATATTTCAAGATGACACTTGTAAGTCTCCCGATAATATATGCGAAGTAGAAAAAGACGGATATACAATTAAATATACAAATTACGAGTATGGTGTATGCATAGGAGGTAAAATGGAAAAACAAACATGTATGAAAGGACTTCATTTTTTCGAGGGTAAATGTGAATACGAAAAGTGTTTTGGTAAAGATGATGAATATGTTCCACATTTCCAAACAGAACTCGGCGGCTTTTTGTTCACCTATGAATATGCTTTCTGTAAAAATAATAAACTGCGAGAACTTTTAAGGTGTCCCACTGTTTGGAATACATTTGACACGAATGAAGATATTACACACATACCAAACATTTTTGAAAATGGTAAATGTGTCAAACCTCAACTGTGTAAAAATGTCAAATTAGTTGATAATAGTATTGTGGTTCCGGCTTTTAACTATCGTAAGCATCTAGCCACATGGCAGCCATCATTTATGTTTGACAGTGCTTATGGATTCAATTGTGACTCAAACGACAATGTGCAAAGGGTTCATATTCCTCATGGAAGTCTAGTTATTGGGAATAGAATTCAAAATGCGTGTTCTTACAATTTTAATAAAGTACCAACTACAAATCCAAATGAATATTACGATTGTACAGATGGTTCATTAAAAACATGCGGACCCAATGAATTTTTTGACGGAACGGTTTGTAAAGGAAAAAAACCTAATGCATTTAATTTTGATAATCATTTAGATATTTTTGAGTTTCAAAATTTAGGTGACAACAATTGGATGAAAGCTAGACATCCTATACCTGTAAACAATATTCCAACATGTGACGGAAACGAAGTATATGTGAAACAACGAAACTTGTGTGTTCACCCGGAGTGTGACAAATTGTTGTTTATTAGTGAATTACGAAAACCAATAAAATTAGACAATGAATTTCAGTGTGTATACAAAAGAGGAAAAATTGTTAAAGAAAAATATGACAACCCTCAAAATTTATCGTTGAGGTTTTGGGAACAAAGTTTTGGTGTTAATGAACTGCCCGATTGCACAATAGGTGATAAATTGAAAACGGGTAATTTTGTCCTGGATTCTACTGTATACACTACATGTAAAGCAGATCAACCATTTGTTTTTTGTCCTTCTAATGCCACTGAAGGAATTGTAAGGGTTTCAGACGAATTTTATGCTTGCAAACCAAAAGATACAGTTTATACACAAAACTTGACAGAAAGAGTAAAATATAGCTTTTATGTTAATGAAGTTGACCACATCCAAGTACCATCAAGCGCAAAATATAAAATACTATTAAATAACGTAATCCAACAAGAGAGAGTAACACGTGTACCTACTAAATTAACAATTCCATACTTGAAACCGTTTTTGGGAAATTCAAATTATTTTGATTTTAAATGCAACAAACCAACATTTGTAGTATACAAAACACTTGTCAATAATCCTCCAAATACATATATTATAAATAAAACTATAGAGCAAACCGCAAATCAAAATTTTCATTATAATTTAGTGGATGACAAGGAAACTGATGAATTATTATTTTATAAACCATATAATGCTTTAAATATATTTGTATCGGATTTTGCTTATTAGAAACAATAATGCTTTTAATATATTTGTATCGGATTGAAACAATAATGCTTTAAATATATTTGTATCGGATTGAAACAATAATGCTTTAAATATATTTGTATCGGATTGAAACAATAATGCTTTAAATATATTTGTATCGGATTTAAACAATAATGCTTTAAATATATTTGTATCGGATTTTGCTTATTAGAAACAAAGATGAATAATAAATATTTAGCACAAGGAATATTATTATATTCAACAATATACATTTGTTCCATTTTAAGTTTAATAACACTATTAACTGGTAGATGGGTATTTATATTTTTTATTTTGCTATCATTTGGTTTACTGGCTTATATGAGTTACCTCACAGAAAAAAATTCGGTTCATTTACAAAATGTAGGGCAATGGGCAGAACAAGTATTTGTAAAATTGTACAAAACTATTGCAGGGTAAAGATTACTTTTCACATTATTCAGTTGGAAATAATAGTTCCCGTGTATTAAAAAATTCAGTAGGAAATAATAGTTCCCGATCTATTGAAAAATTGTACCAAAAACTATAGCAGGGTAGAGATTACTTTTCACGTTGTTTCTCCCACTCTGTAGGAAATAATAGTTCCCGTGTATGATCTATTGAAAAATAAATGGAAATTATACAGCTTGCTAAGATTTGTTTTTCGCGTTCAATTCTTTTAATAAATTCCTGATCTTCACAATACAATAAAAATTCATTTAAAGAATCCATTACATTCATTATGGCATGTTGCAAGTTTAATCTTTCTCTTTTAAGAGTTAAATCAAAATATTCACGATGACATTTTTGATGAGACATTTATCTTTATTCATATCCTATATTTATATAAATTCTGTACAATTCTTATGATATTTTTTTTGCTTTATTTGTTTGCTTTATTTATCTTTATTCATATCCTACATAAACTCTGCACAATTCATATAAGATTTTTTTTGCTTTATTTACATTTATTCACATCCTACATTTACATAAAATATAAAACACATATTTACATAAACTCTGCACAATTCACATCCTACATTTACATGGAATATAAAAACACATATTTACATAAACTCTGCACAATTCATATAAGATTCTGTTTGCTTTATTTATATTTATTCACATCCTACATTTACATGGAATATAAAAACACATATTTACATAAACTTTGCACAATTCATATAAGATTTTGTTTGCTTTATTTATATTTATTCACATCCTACATTTGCATAAACTCTGCACAATTCATATAAGATTTTGTTTGCTTTAAATAATGCGCAACCAAATTTGAAGCACTGCGGACATCGAGATGGTTTAAAAGTAAAAGGAGGATATAAAACTTGTAATTTAATTTTTATATAATTTTGAACTAATGCTATTTGCTTTTCTCCTGCAATATATAAATGGGTGATATTTAATTTATCTATCTGATCTTGTAAGTTTTTTTTCCAATCATTATCACATTTCCCTACAATATGATGTGTCATTGTACTAATTGCAAATTCCGTAGGTATATAACTTTTATCGGGAAAATACATTGCAATAGCTCCATATACTACTTTTTTAGCTTGAATTTTCGGTATAATCCAACCCAATTCCTTTTCAATTGTATTAATTTTATCTTTATATTCACCATTTTTTATTTTAACACTAAATTCTTTTAAAGTATCGGAATATAATTTTGGTTCAATAATTTCCCCTTCTTCATGTTCATCTTCTAATGTTTCATTTGTATATAAACATAAGACGTCTAAGACTTTTTTATCATTGACTATATCCATTTCCATTTTTACAATTTCATTCGTATCACTGTTTTCTAAATTAATTTCATTAGTATCAATTTCCATTTTTACAATTTCATTACAATCATTGTTTTCTAAATCAATTTCATTAGTATCTAAATTAATTTCATTAGTATCAAAATTAATTTCATTACAATCATTGTTTTCTAAATCAATTTCATTACTATCACTGTTTTCTAAATCAATTTCATTACTATCATTGTTTTCTAAATTAATTTCATTACTATCATTGTTTTCTAAATCAATTTCATTACTATCATTGTTTTCTAAATCAATTTCATTACTATCATTGTTTTCTAAATCAATTTCATTACTATCATTGTTTTCTAAATCAATTTCATTACTATCATTTTTTTCTAAATCAATTTCATTACTATTATTGTTTTCTAAATTAATTTCATTGTTATCATCTCGATTACTTGCCACAGTTGATTCTAAATTATTTTCTCGATTACTTGCCACAGTTGATTCTAAATTATTTTCTCGATTACTTGCCACAGTTGATTCTAAATTATTTTCTCGATTACTTGCCACAGTTGATTCTAAATTATTTTCTCGATTACTTGCCACAGTTGATTCTAAATTATTTTCTCGATTACTTGCCACAGTTGATTCTAAATTATTTTCTCGATTACTTGCCACAGTTGATTCTAAATTATTTTCTCGATTACTTGCCACAGTTGATTCTAAATTATTTTCTCGATTACTTGCCACAGTTGATTCTAAATTATTTTCTCGATTACTTGCCACAGTTGATTCTAAATTATTTTCTCGATTACTTGCCACAGTTGATTCTAAATTATTTTCTCGATTACTTGCCACAGTTGATTCTAAATTATTTTCTCGATTACTTGCCACAGTTGATTCTAAATTATTTTCTCGATTACTTGCCACAGTTGATTCTAAATTATTTTCTCGATTACTTGCCACAGTTGATTCTAAATTATTTTCTCGATTACTTGCCACAGTTGATTCTAAATTGTTTTCTTGATTACTTGCCACAGTTGATTCTAAATTGTTTTCTTGATTTTTATCAATGTTTATAGCTGCCTCTACACGATCTGCCCATGTGATGTTATCTGTTGCTTCCATCTTTATTAATAGCTCACTTATATTAACAAATGTCATTATTAAAAAAATTAAAAATAAAAAAATAAAAATTAAAAAAATAAAAAATATAAAAAATTAAAAAAATAAAAAATATAAAAAATTAAAAAAATAAAAAATATAAAAAATTAAAAAAAATTAAATAATAATTTTTATTTATTTAATTTTTTTTCTTTTCTTCTAGAGATTATAAATTGGGATAGTATAATAAAGTAGTAAGATGTCTTCTGCAGAACTTTCGGATTCTTCTGAGCCACAACAAATTATTGATGATACAAAAGAATTTCTTAACGATGATAATGATTCCACTTTAAAACTTATTCTTGACAAAGAAATTTTAAAAGAAATTAAAAAAGCAGATAATAACGTTACAAAACAAACCATTAATCTACGAGTGCATCGAAAAATTGCCAAATTGTTAGACATTGACTTTAATCAAAATATCGATCCCAAATCCATTGTAATTCATCCAAATAACATGCTGCTTATTGATGAAAAATGGAAAAAACACATTCAAAATAACTATCAAATATCCCACGATGAATTAAATGCATATGATAAAATAAAGTCCACAGATTATGTTAAATTGCCCGACCTTGTAAAATTTCTATCTATTCTAATTCGAAAAGATATTATTGATAGAGATCCCAACGATAAAGAAAAAATTATAAAATCACAAGATTTGAATATTTTACTTGGAATTGATGGATTTTTAGGATATCAACCAGGTGACATTAAAAATTATTTCGAACATTTAAAGATGGGTGAAAATGTACATGTTGAAACTGTTAGAAAAATGTATACTTTGGATCTTTTAAGCTCACTCTCAGGTACTGATGCTACATGTCTAGTATTTTTGACATTATTGTCAGTTTATAAGAAATTTATAACTGATAAGCAAGCTCTACATATTATAGAGACTATTGAAAATGACATAAGGACTTATCTAAGTAAAAATGCAAAATATTATAAAGATATTAACCAATCGCTCGAAAAATTGGACGTATTAGTTAATTTTTATCTTGATAACGTTTCTCAAGAAGAAATATCCAATCAATATGCGTCTAAAATTGCAAATTTAATTAGTAAAACAAAAAAAAGGAAAATTCCATCATTACCTGGTAAACGTGGAAGAAAAAAGTTAAAAATTGCCACTGAAAGTGATCAAGAAATTCTGAAAAAAAGAAAAAGAAATATTAAAACTATTGAAGAAAATGAAGAGAATCGTGAAGTAAAAAGCGATGATTAGAAATTATTTTGATAATCATTATACAAAGTTAGTGTCTACATAATTATAAATTATTTTTATAGTCATTATACAAATTTAGTGTCTATATGATTATAAATTATTTTTATAGTCATTATACGAATTTAGTATCTACATAAAAAAGCGATGATTAGAAAATATTTTTATAGTCATTATACAAATTTAGTGTCTACATAAAAAAAGCGATGATTAGAAAATATTTTTATAGTCATTATACAAATTTAGTATCTACATAAAAAAAGCGATAATTAGAAATTATTTTTATAGTCATTATACAAATTTAGTGTCTACATAAAAAAAGCGATGATTAGAAATTATTTTTATAGTCATTATACAAATTTAGTGTCTACATAAAAAAAGCGATGATTAGAAATTATTTTTATAGTCATTATACAAATTTAGAGTCTACATAAAAAAGTACTGTATGAAAAAATAAAGGATAATTGTGTAATACATAAATTAATTTTTTTTGTGAAACGTAAAGTTTGTCAATAATTTTTTTTAAAAAAGAAACTTTACGTTTTACAAAAAGGATTTTTTTTCAATTTTTTTTATTTATTCTTCTCATTTATTGTTTGTCCAAGTGTCCCTTTTAGGTTTCATTAATTCAACAATATCTTTTGCCTTTTGCGTCAAGTTTTTATCTATGCTCATGTACATTTCAAGCGTATCCTTATTCCAACATAAAACTTGAGTTCCTTCTTTCTGGAAATTTGAAATATTATTCATATTTGTTTCAATAAACTTGAATATTTTTTGGGCTGTTGAAATGCTACCCTTTTCAAATGAAGCAGTTTTTTTGTTAAATTTTTGCGTCAAGAAAAGAAACGACAAAGAGAACGCATAATAGTTTGGACCGTTTGGAAATAACACAAAAGGAAACGTTTGTAAAAATGTGTATTGTTGAACAGTATTGTTTGGTGCGGAAACACTTTTTTCAAATTCATTCCACACAAGTTGTCTCAATTCAACGTAATTTTTCAAAAGATCCTGTGAAAAAAGTTCAATTACCTCACCCTTTCGTATGTGTTGTATTAAATAATATAATTGTGTATTTTGTTTATAACTAACACAACCGTTTATAATTTTTTCAGTTAAATCTGTGTATATATTTCTTTCATCAAAGTATCCCTTGCAGACTCGAGAAATGAAATCAAATGTAAAGTTTATAAGTAAATCTTTATTCGACTGACACAAATAATTATAAATCATTATATAAACTGTATCGAAATTTATTGAAAATTTGCTAAAAGTATTTCTAATTTTGGTTGCATCATTAGATAGAATTGAAAAATATTCTCCAGGAGATGTTGAAATATTTTCTTTAACTTCAGGAGTAAATTGAATACATGATTTTACATAAGGGCATAAATCATTTGAATAACAATCAAAAATATTTTTTTCTGCAAAAATACAAGACAATTGGGACAAGGCTATTTTAAGAGCTTCTTGAGTAGATTCATCACCTTCATCAATTTCCAATGAATCTGTTAGTTTTACATATTTCAAAAAACTGTCCAAAATTTTATCTTGAAGTGATGAAGTTGTCTCAAAATTTTTGTTTGTTTGATGAATAAATTCTTGATTGACAAATTCTAATAATTTAATTACATTACGTAAAATGTAATATGTAACAATGATTTCTGAAGGCATAATTCCGGGAATATTCATTATTTTTATTTTACATGGCACATGAATATCTCCTGACCAATCTACATAATATTGTGCAATTTGACATGACAGTAAAGAATCTAGTTCTATTGTTAAATGTTTAGAAACGTTCAAAATATGATTTTGACAAGTCTTACAATAAATGTCTCTTTTGTCGTCTACATGTACATTTTCATCGTGACATAACAAGTTTTTAAACTTTAAATATGAAGTGAATGACATCTTTATTAATAAAAATAACTTAATAAAAATATTTAATTGGATTATTAAATTTAAAAAAATATTTATAAATTTAAATAATTAAATTAATAAATTGAATTTATAAAATTAATTGGATTTATAAAATTAATCTTGAATTATTAAATAATTGAATTAAACAATTGAATTAAGATTTATAAAATTAAATATTTAAATTGATAAACTGAATTATATATTTATAAAATTAATTCAATTGAATTAATCTTAAATAATTAAATTAATAAAATGAATTATATATTTATAAAATTAATCTTGAATAAACTGAATTATTAAATAATTAAATTAAAAATATTTCTAACGTTAAATAAAAATATTAATAAAGATGCCCAAATATACAAATATTGAATTGCGTAAAAAAATATTAGAAAAACATTTCGCTGGTCTAAATCAACGAACAATAGCGGAACATTTACAAATATCACCTAGTACCGTCAATTATTGGATCAATAGACATGAGTCATTAGAGAATAAGAAAAAAACCGGAAGACCACGCAAAACAACTTTGGCTATGGATGATGCAATATTTCTAATGAGCCAAGCCAATCCTTTTATGCCCACTACAGAAATAATACAAAATTTACAATTACCTCTAAAAAAACATGCAGTCATTAAAAGGTTAAAATCTTTTGGTTTATGGAGCTATAGGCCGGCTAAAAAGGAAAAATTGACTCCTAACCATATACGCAAACGTTTAGAATTTGCCCAGTTATATGAACATTGGACAGTAGATGACTGGAAAAAAGTAATATTTAGTGATGAAAAAGTATTTTCGACATTTGGAAAAGGAATTAATCGTGTCTGGAGAACAAAAAGGCAAAACAGATATAACGTAAAATATTTAAATCAAATTCATGTATCGGGTCGAGTAACTATTCCAGTATGGGCATGTATCTGTGGAACTAACAATTACCATTTTATTTATTTTATTCGAGATGGGAATTTGACAAGTGCAAAGTATGTACAAATTTTACAAAGATTTCTTAGAAACATTAATGACGAGGAAGAAGAGCTTATATTTATGCAAGATCAATCTTCGATTCATAAATCTCATAATACAATGGATTGGTTGGATAGGTTTGGTATTAATTATTTGGATTGGCCCGCCAAGTCTCCAGATTTGAATCCGATCGAAAATGTTTGGGCTGAAATTGAACGAAGAACATGCACACGACATCTTAAAACTAAAGAAGAATTGTGGAATTTAGTTGAAACTACATTTAATGATTTGGAAAATTCCCAATACATAAATAAATTAATTGAATCTATGCCAAAGAGAATTCGTAAAGCAATTGAAGCTAATGGTCATTGGACAAAGTATTAAATTCATCAAGAAAAATTTCATAAAATTGAAGTTAATGGTCATTGTACAAAGTATTAAATTCATCAAGAGAAATTTCATAAAATTGAAGCTAATGGTCATTGGACAAAGTATTAAATTCATCAAGAAAAATTTCATAAAATTGAAGTTAATGGTCATTGTACAAAGTATTAAATTCATCAAGAGAAATTTCATAAAATTGAAGCTAATGGTCATTGGACAAAGTATTAAATTTTGAAGCATCAAGAGAAATTTCATAAACATCTGGCTCTATTGTGTACCCGAATAAAAAATCTCCATCCTCATTTTGACACATCCATATTCTTGGGTTGCGCTTGCAAACAAGTAAATGCATTATTTTGAGAAACGGCCACTCCAGTATTTTATAGCGATCACATTCTTCTTGTATTAATGTAAAGCCTTGGTCTCGTAGAAATTGAACGTGTTCCAATGACGTGATATATATAATATCTTTTTCCCAAAATTCACTAATTTGTTGTCTCTCTGATTCTGTAATGATTTCATTAATATACGCATTTGTTAAAATTTGTTCATTGAATCTGCAGAAATACATTTTGGAAAAAGTTCTGTTTTCGATTTCCTTATGATGGCGTTCAAAAAAAAAAAAAAAAAAAAAAAAAAAAAAAAAAAAAATAAAAAAATAAATAAAATAAAATAAAATAAAATAATAATAATAATAATAATAATAATAATAATAATAATAATAATATATTTTTTTTTTTTTTTTTTTTGAACGCCAGAAAAAAGATAACAGTAGCAGTTTCCTAAAGATGATTGTGAAGGTTAAAATATATTTGCGCTCCCCACAAATTGCGTTCGACAAAATTCATCTTGCACATTATTTAGCTGCTTATCAATTGACGCATGACGAAAATCGTGTCAAATTTAAAATTCTCACGTTTCCAATTCGGTGGTGTATAAACAATTCTTTTACTGTTACAAGTATTAAAGTATATTATTATGATAAAAATTTTTATTACACATGGCGAAACTGTCCCACTTTCAAGTTATGTCGAGGAAGGTTTAATCGAAATTGTTCAGCAAGAGCCAGAATATTGCACAAAAATCGAAAGAAAAGAATGTGCATGCAATACCATAAATAATATAGCCGTTTATAAAGATTCCATTTTTATAAGAGATAAAAATCAATATATTGTTGGTTCATCTTGTTATCAAATATGTTCTAATAATGTAAATGAGTTTACAACCAGTGTTTTGTGGCTAGTCAAATCCCGCTTCTACACGTTTTCTACGCATATTGCTGAATATTTTTCGAAACGTACTCAAAAAATGGAAACTACACTGGAAAGAAAATTGTCACCATTTCTTTTCGATTGCACTGTTTTGAAATGTCAATGTTTGAAATATTCTTTAAAAGATGTTCCAGTTTTTTGTTTGAAACATATAGTTTTATCTAACGAGAAAAAAGGACCTACCATTAGTAGTGTTATTTAAAAAAAAGAGATGGATTATGTTCAAAAAGGACCTACCATTAGTAGTGTTATTTAAAAAAAAGAGATGGATTATGTTCAAAAAGGACCTACCATTAGTAGTGTTATTTAAAAAAAAAGATGGATTATGTTCAAAAAGGACCTACCATTAGTAGTGTTATTTAAAAAAAAGAGATGGATTATGAAAATGCCGAAATTTATGCTGATCATTGTGCTCGCCAATACATGTACGATAAATACATTATTTCTCATCCACATATATTTCGCCACTCAAAATTGGATACGAGACCAGCTACCTTAAATGATTATTACGTACCACCAAAGATTAAGGATAAATGTATAGTTACCAAGGCTACCTTTGACGAGATAGGATGTCGCAAAATTGCGTGTTTTCCTAAAAAACGTAATTTAGACCCTTGTGATTCTTTCGACAACACTCTAGTGCTGACTTTGGGTCAAAATCATACATTCGCATGTCAACCTGCTTGCAAGCACGTTTCTAAGTTTTTAGATACATATTTTGATTATAAAAAAGAAAAATGTAAATTTTCCAATCCAATAAAAAAAGCTTTTGCCTTATTTCCAGACAACGTTGATGGAACGAAAACGATTCAACCTTTGCATGTTGGCTTTGATTTAAAAGATGATAATTTACATATAAATAGTACTTATTGTAAATATTATGGATTGGATTTTAAATATTCGACAGGAGAATGTTTTGCACAACCCCATCAAAAAGTTTTGGAAACTATTATTGGATCTAGTTTTTATCGATCCATAAGAAGATCAAAATATAAAAACAAAACATATGCCCTCCCGGACCCACCGGACGATATCAAAAACGTAAATACTTGGTTTGAAGGACATGTTCCAATAGTTTCGAGGACTAAACGTGGTTTAGGACATGATATTGCGGAAGATTTATTGAGAGAAGCTACCATTGATTTGAGTATTGATATAACACTCAAAGAAATGAGCGCACTTTTCAGGAAACGAATCCCCAGAATGCTACAAGCGGTATCTAACAATTTAGTCAAATCTAAAATTGCTAGTAGAATTACAAAAATGGCATTGGCTGATATCGTTTTGAAATCTCAGTTAAATATTGCCAATATTGCATCCAAAACGGTTGGTGCAGGTTTCGCTCTGGCTAGTGGATTATTTACAATCTATGGAATTTTGACAATTATTGTAGACATTTTTGATCCTTTCAATTTTATGAAGGTATTGGACAAGGCTACTTTGGAAAAAATTAACAGACAATTAGACTTTCATTATTTTGGAGACTATAAAACAAAACATACTGAAGTGCTTCCAGATCATGTATGGTTCGTTTTAGAAGAAGATCAATCTGATTACTATAGTTTTAGATATGAAAGAATGCTAGAATACATAGAAGCTCTCACCCCTGAAGATGCAAAATTAATTAAAAAAATAAATAAACAACCTGTTGAATTTGTAAATGTGTTTCATGTCGCAATTATTATAATATTATTTTTATTTGCGGGCATTTTTGTAGAATACATCGATTATATTAGTTTTATATTTTTTGTTTGCAATCTTGTTAGCATAAAGGTTGGATATGCACTGTAAATTATTTGCGGGCATTTTTGTAGAATACATCGATTATAGTAGTTTTATATTTTTTGTTTGTATAAACTTTGGATATACACTGTAAATTATTTGCGGGCATTTTTGTAGAATATATCGATTATATTAGTTTTATATTTTTTTGTTTGCAATCTTGTTAGCATAAAGGTTGGATATGCACTGTATATTATTAACGTAATATAGGATTAATTGACAGGCTTGCTTTATATGCCCTATTATCTCGACCAGTAGAATGTTTTTTGCTTATATGACTGAGTAAATGTCTACAAGTTCTATTTGGAATAGTTTTTAAAGTTTTCCCATGCTGATCAGTAATGCGAATTTTCGAAATGGTCCCGGGTAATATCTGTGAAAGAGTAGGTGTCCTTCTTTTAGGTGAAGGTGAACGTGAAGGTGAACGTGAACCACGAGGTGAACGTGAAGGTGAACGTGAACCACGCGGTGAAGGTGCACCACGTTTCAGTGATTTACGTTTCTTTGATTTTTTTAAAGCACGAAATTTAGGTGCCCGCGATGCTGGAAGTTCTTTTTTCGAATATTTATCTTTATATTTTTGAATTAGTAAAAGTGCTTGTTTTTTTTTAGGTTTCAAATTTCTTTTACAGCTAATTTTTTTCCCTTTAAGTGGTTGTCTTAAGCGTTTTAACATTTCCATATTCTTTCCGAGACTTGGTGCAGTATTAGAAATGCTTACTGCTTGCGTAGATGTTTGCACACTTGGGTTAGTATTACTAATAATAACATTTGCATCAATTGGCTGTGGTCTGTATTGTCTAGGTGGTGTTACTACCATTGGATTATCGTCCAAAATATTGAATACAGTATGATCTATAGCATCGTCTAAAATTTCCCTAATTGTATCGCTATTTAAATCGGTGGAATTTATAAGATTTTCCATTTCCATATTATACTTTATTAAAATGTTTTATTTCATAACTTGTATCATGTAAAGATTAAATAACAGTCTATATTTCATACATTTATATTCTAAATCTATATTTTAATTCTATATTTTAAATCTATATTTTCATTTTATATTTTAATTCTAAATTTTAATTCTATATTTATATTTTTATATTTATAAATTCTAAATTTTTATTCTATATTTATATTTTTATATTTATAAATTCTAAATTTTAATTCTAAATTTTTAATTCTAAATTTTTAAACCAAGTAAACGTTTCCCGCTAAATGCGTTACCTGATGTTTTAAAGAACACGTGTATGTATCATTTTCATTTGTTGGTGTAATATATTTTAAATTACAAAATTTTTTAGTAATACATGGCGAATCAATGTCAATAATCATGGATTGATAAAACGGTGTCAAAGCGAATAGACGAGCTTTACTAATTACATTTCCATATTTGAATTGTTTGCACTTTAATTTATTTTGACATTCTTGAATAAAAGCATGATACTGTCGCATTCTCTTTTCGGGAAAACAAATTATCCACTTTTCAATCATGTCCAAATTATCCTTTAAATAATCCATTACATCCCATAACGATACAAAACAGTGTAAAGAAGAAACGGTATTTGTTAAATCTACAATGAGGAATGATTTAGTATCTAATGGTAATGTATTTTTACCTATATTAATGTCACACAATATATTATTGACACCGATTGTTTTAATATTAAAGTAATCATATTGAGTTTTTAACAAGTCACCTTTACTTGCTTCAACAGGACATTCTTGCATATTTAACAATCTTTTATTATTTAAAATTTCCTTATGAATGTCTGGTGTTTGATAATACGAAATGTATTCGCAGGAATCATCAATAAAATTTAAATGACTAGTAAACACGACAATTCTAGCTACCCGATCTAAAGTTAACATGGACATTTGCATCGGTGGTTCCAAATAAATGAGTAAATCACATTTTCCAATTTCATTTTCGTTTGTTCTAATACGTTGATTTGAAGGAAAGTAATAATATTTTGAAAATACTTGAACGTCAAACGTAGGATAGTTTTTGGTTATATAATCGTACAAAATGAGGGGTTTCCTTCCTAAATTTCCATAAACAATTGTTTTATCATGTGAAAACACGAAATTAAAAACGTCATCTAAAGTATTCATTTCTTTACTTAATAAAGATGGAAAGGTGCAAAGCCATTATTCATCAAACCATAAACGGATTAACAACTTTCTTTATAAAGATGGGAGGATCCCCACACCTCGTGCAAACTATCGTTAATAATGATCAACTTTATGAAACCATAATATATTGGCTAAAAACTACAAATCTTTTTGACAAAAGCGTGGCTGTATACAATTTCGTTGAATTAGTTCCTGAACTTGTTCAATATACACATTTAATTCAAAATTCATTACAAGTCCACGAAGAATTGTGGAATCAAGTATTTTTAAATTTACTACATTGTCAATCACTATTAAAGTAATAATATGAAACTTGCATTATTAGAACCATTTGGCATATTTATGCTTGCAGGAGGCTTATTATATTCAATGACAATTTTTATTTTTAATGTATCAGATTACAAATTTCATTTCATTATTCAGACATTAATTATATTTATAGCACTATTTGCTATTGCTTCATATAAATATTTGAAATATAAATTTACCTGTGAAAAAATGGATGAAATTATTGAGATGATGAAAATAAAATAAACAATTCTTGATCACCTTCGACGAAACGAGCCGTATCATTTTCAACGAAACCAAATATTTTAAAAAAATTTAATGGGGCAGATATGCAGGCATTCCGGGGAAGATCTTTTTTTTCAAACTGAACATTTCGCATTATACATAAAAATGCTTGAATGGAATAATCAAGATTAAAATTCACCTCTGAACTATCTTCAAATTTAACAATTAATGAAAATATCCCTTGTACTTGAATGGAAACATTGGAAACTGGTTTAACGCATTTTTCATAAATTGTGTCTTTAAATAATTGTTCAACGTCCATAATAAAGTAATGCTACACAATAACAATGATTTATTTCGCTGCCCAGATGATGAATACGAAGATGTGCAACGTATAATTTGTGATAATCCAGACTTGAAACCTCTGTTTGAAGGAACCGAATTATTAAGTGAAGAAGTAGTGCAGCAATTAAGAGAAAAATTTTCTCAAAACTATCCAAACTTAAACTTGGATGACCTAGTTAACCAATACAAATTACAACCGACTCCAATAGTTCCTAAACCTTGCAATGTAAATATTTATGATCCTCAAAAGGGAAAGTTTTACAATCCAAATATTACAACATCAAGCAAGAAAATAAAAAATGATTTTAACTTGGCAGATTTTTTAATGAATGAGCAAGAAGAACAAAAGTGTATAAATCTCTGTTTTGATGCTGATCAGGATGAATATTTAGATTTACAGGATATACCGTATTCCGAAAAGAAAAAAAGTAATATTGCTACCGAAAATTCCTTAATTCAAATTGCAAAACTTGCGCTGATATTGAACAATTCAAAAGAGATACCTTATACGATGTTGGCAGTGAAAGGAGAAGAACCGATTTTGTAACACAGCAATCAAAAAAAAAAAAAAAAATAATAATAATAATAATAATATATATATAATATATATATATATATATATATATATATATATATATATATATATATATATATATAATATATATATATATATATATATATATATATATTTTTTTTTTTTTTTTTTTTTTTTTTTTTTTTAGTTATGAGTTGTGAGTTGTTAGAGATAAAAAATTTGAGATGAGTTGTCAGAGATAAAAAATTTGAGGTGATGTTATAAATCAGTTGTATCTTGATGCTAGTGAAAAAGTTCAAAGATTTTGTCTAACAGCTCCATCATATTGAGTTTTTGATCATTATTTTCTTTTATAGATTTATATTATAAATTTGCAAAGATTTTGTCCAACAGTTCCATCATATTGAGTTTTTGATCATTATTTAATATTTTATAGATTTATATTATAGATTTGCAAAGATTTTGTCTAACAGTTCCATCATATTGAGTTTTTGACCATTATTTAATATTTTATAGATTTATGTTATAGATTTTACAAGAGAACATATTGCAAAGGACACATAAAAATTTTCTAATCATTGTTTAATATTTTATTTTGTAGATTTATATTATAGATTTTACAAGAGAACATATTGCAAAGGACACATAAAAATTTTCTAATCATTGTTCAATATTTTATTTTATAGATTTATATTACAGATTTTACAAGAGAACATATTAAAACATATTACAAAGGACACATAAGAATTTTCATGTCTTCCAACTCACAGCTAGCCATCCTTTGACACTTGCGCATCTTTCTTCTCCATGCTCGAAAAGTAATGATTACGTAATGTTTCTCTAAAGTAAATGTCTCCTTTCCAAGGCTTCCAATCTTTTTCAGTCACAGTCTCCCACCCTCCATCTGGTCTCACCAATGACACATATCTAACAGCTTCCTTTCGCTTCCAACTCATGCAGTCGCATTTACAATAATTGACAGCTTTACATTTCCAGCAGGCCAACCCGCGAAAAATTCGATCGGGCATCGGGAAACATTTCTTTTCACAACAATGAGTCTTGTTTCCGCGATACTCGACCACGTTCATCTCTCGGCCATTCATGCGGACCGTTTGGCCGTTCTGTAACTGGGATTTGCAGGGACACAAACATGCACCCGGACACAAAATGCATTCTCCGAACGTCGGTCGGCAACAAAATAGAGGGCAGCAATGCGTATCGCGTCTATATTTCATGTACATGAGGCAATCACACTGGCAGAACGAACTTGCCATGCACTTTTGACATGCAATACCGTCTACACAATCGTTGTAGAGCGGGAAACATTGAAGTTCACAGCAAAAGCTAATTTCTGTCACAAGATCTGGATTTATGAGACGGTCCAAACTAGAAGCCATACAGTGCTGGATGTGTGACAAGACATGGCGTTCATTCTTTACAAATGTCGAAGCATGACTCGAATGGGGCAACTTGTCTGGCGATTCCCAAATGCGGTATAAGGAAGCTTTTAAAATGCGTTTTTCTTCTGTAAAATTGCATGGAGACGACGTTTGAACAGTAGTATCATCACCTTGCATGCATTCGGCACCCAGATTTGAAAGCATCGTGTTTAAACTATTTTTTAAACGGTTCCAAAACTTTTGAAACGTTCTAAATTCGCGTATATAATAGGGATGTTGACGAGTTTTTAAATCCTGCAACACGCGAAGAGAAGCCTCTTGCAATTTAGGGGCTTCTTCTATCAAAACACTGAGCAAACGCTGTGTGGAGTTATCCATTTCTACAATGTAGGTAGTCCAGCGAGGAGGAGAGTCGATCGCAGAATGAATCCCATTCGGACAGTCATGCGAACATAAGTAGAAGAAGAAGGAAAAAAAAAAAAAAAAAAGAAGAAAAAATATTTTTATTATTTTTTTTTAATTTAATATTATTATTATTATTATTATTATTATTTTATTTTTTTTTTTTTTTTTTTTTTTTTTTGAGAAGGAAGAGGTGACAAGTACATTATTTAAGCGCAGTTTCAACCATAAAGCGCTATAATCTAAAATGGATGTTGTAGAAGAGGTATTAAATTTTAAAGATCAAAGACATGTTTTGGTCAGATATTATAATAAAAGAATAGTGCCTTTGGAGCGGTACCTAAAACAAAGGTCACGTTTAATGAAGCAAATGGACTATGACGACTGGCTTAAACAAGAAACGTATAGGGATAGAATACGGTACAAATATGAGGAAAAGAAGGACGATTCTAAAGAATTTGTCCATGAAAGAAATAACCAGAAGCAATGCTTACGCCTGGAGCTACAAAATGAAATATTAAATAGAGATGACAATTATTGAATGGTTTTTATATGATGCCTTATTTCAGACGCCTGGAGCTACAAAATGAAATATTAAATAGAGATGACAATTATTGAAATGTGTACATATATAATGCCTTATTTAGAAAATTTAAAAATGTGTACATATATGATGCCTTATTTAGAAAATTTAAAAATGTGTACATATATGATGCTTTATTTTAAAATTGTGTACATATATGATGCCTTATTTCAGAAATGTGTACATATATGATGCCTTGTTTCAGAAATGTGTATATTTATCCTATATTTTCATATATTTATCATATATTTTCAAAAAAAAAGTATTGTTTGTAGATTGTTTTGAAATAAGTAAAAGTATTGTTTTGAGATTTTTCAAAATAAAGAAATGCAATCATGACTTCTGTTCAACAATTATTAAAAGATATATTGAAATCTGGTGAAAGTGTTATTGTTTTTGGATTTTTAGGAAGACGACCTTCACTGCTAAAATATTATATAAATGTATTATTTTATGATTTAAATGTTCAATGGGAACCAGGTATTAAATGTGATTTATTAATTTGGTTGGAACCAAAATTTAATGCTATTGTCGAAAAACCATTTGATGCAAAACAAATGATTGTGTTTACAAGCCATTTAAATTTGGTTTATTCTTTAAATGTAGTAGGGTATCATTTGGAAATGTTTCACTTTGAAACTATTTACGAAGAGTTTATAAAGAAACGGTTGCATGGAAATGTACGTAATATCCTCCATAAAAATAAATATTTTATATTATACCCAGACGGTTTTCAACATATTCCCAAAAATTCTCGTGTAATAGTATATCTTTTGGATTGCGAGGATTCACATCAAACGTATATTCGGCTATTAAATGTGTTTGAAAATTTATTGGCATTCAACGATAACATAATCAGCTGGGATATACACTTGAGGCCATCCATCAATTTTAAACAAGATATGCTGCAATGCACGGAAAACTTGAAGAATGTAAAATTTTTAAGAGCAACTATAAAAGATTTTGACACATTGTGCAAGTATCATTTTTTAAAACAAGATGCCTCCTCCTTACCAGTGAAAACTTCAGGAATGCAAAATTTTTAAAGTATCATTTTTTAAAACAAGATGTCTCCTCCTTACCAGTGAAAACTTGAGGAATGCAAAATTTTTAAAGTATCATTTTTTAAAACAAGATGCCTCCTCCTTACCAGTGAAAACTTGAGGAATGCAAAATTTTTAAAGTATCATTTTTTAAAACAAGATGCCTCCTCCTTACCAGTGAAAACTTGAGGAATGCAAAATTTTTAAAGTATCATTTTTTAAAACAAGATGCCTCCTCCTTACCAGTGAAAACTTGAGGAATGCAAAATTTTTAAAGTATCATTTTTTAAAACAAGATGTCTCCTCCTTACCAGTGAAAACTTCAGAAATGCAAAATTTTTAAAGTATCATTTTTTAAAACAAGATGCCTCCTCCTTACCAGTGAAAACTTCAGAAATGCAAAATTTTTAAAGTATCATTTTTTAAAACAAGATGCCTCCTCCTTACCAGTGAAAACTTCAGAAATGCAAAATTTTTAAAGTTTCATTTTTTAAAACAAGATGCCGCCTCCTTACCAGTGGAAACTTGAGGATAATGTCAAAGATGTCGTTTTGAATTCAGACTGTTTAAAAAATAAATTTAAAGATAAATGGTTATTGTGTCATTTATTGGGAAAAGTATTGGCAATTTATTGGAAACAAAAAGAAACTTGTACTCTTGAAAACGCAGCCTACATTTGCTCGAATGAACCTGAATGGAAATTTGTAAAACATTTTTATAAGCATTCATATGATAAACCTTTTAAAATTGTTGGTCGATGGAAGAATATGAATGATGAAAAATATCATTTTAAAATTTGGATAAAATGCTTTTTGAGTAAAAAAATTTCAATTCAAGATTTCATTATAGGACTTTATTCATTTAATTGTGTACAATTGTATATTTTAGACATGCAATGGTATGAATTTGCAATGCATTGGGTTTATCAAGAACTATTTGAGCAGACTGACATGAAATTGACAATGAAATGGAATGTATGCACAGTCGTTATGGGAATTTTACACGACATTTATCAAATTGATGAAATTCAAGTAGAGCCCGACTATATAAATTTAAATTTGAATGGTTACATTTATGATAGAATATGCAATGGTTTGGCTAAAATGCACTAAGAAAATGATACACGTCTCGGGATCGGCTAAAATGCAGTAAGAAAATGATACACGTCTCGGGATCGGCTAAAATGCACTAAGAAAATGATACACGTCTCGGGATCGGCTAAAATGCAGTAAGAAAATGATACACGTCTCGGGATCGGCTAAAATGCACTAAGAAAATGATACACTTTTTGGGTTTGGCTAAAATGCACTAAGAAAATGATACACTTTTTGGGTTTGGCTAAAATGCACTAAGAAAATGATACACGTCTCGGGATCGGCTAAAATGCACTAAGAAAATGATACACGTCTCGGGATCTCATTTCGTGTTTAAATTTCCGATATAATTTATTATTTTTATACATCAATGTATTTAGAATATTTTTACGGTTTCGATTAAACATACAGACTACTACATCTCCATGTATAGATATGTAAATGAAAGCATTTGTTCTCATGCGGTAATTCTCAAGTGTATAATAGCCTTTTGTTTTTATACCTTTATTCACAATGAACCAGGATTTTTTATTAAAAATTATTTGTTCATTTCCTTTTAAAAGATAAAATTGTTTCAATACATCTAATCCCTTGTTTAAACGTAACTGTTTTTTAGTAAACATTGGATAATAGTTGATACGCAGCTCAAGTCCAGGATGTAAAGTAATCTCATAAATTTTTTGTTGCTCGGGTGAAAACCATATTCCGCAAGGTAAATATTTATACACTTTAAAATAAAAATCTAAAATTGCATGCGGTAACGCGAGATTTAAATTTCGATTTCGTAATGTAGCTATATTTAATAAATCTTTTGAATTTAAATACTTGAAAATGTGCTGATGCACAATATATGGAAAGTCAGAGAAATTTTTCATGACAAGGTAGATTAACTTGTCTCTGTTGAATGGGTAGATGTTTCGTCAAATATTGTTTCATAACGAATTCTTAACAAAAAATTTATTTATTTTTTTTTATTTATTTATTTATTTATTTATTATTATTATTATTATTATTTTTTTTTTTCATTCTGGCAAGACTGAAATTGAATCCTGAAATCGAATGCAAATTGAATCCTTGCAAATCGAATGCAAATTGAATCCTTGCAAATCGAATCTTAGCAAAACTAATTCCTGGCAAATCGAATCTTAGCAAATCGAATCTTAGCAATCCAAAATAAAGAAGAAAAATGAGAGGTACGGTAATTATTAAAGGACCTATTCCAAATGCTGACGAGTTTCCATCGACGAGTTTTCAGAAAGAGGAGAATGGCGCGGTCATAAATTTTGAAGTGAATGCGGATGGCAAAAACTTTACATTAACGTATCAAAATATTCCGGAAGTTTTACATGGTAT
This sequence comes from Hylyphantes graminicola, assembly GCA_023701765.1. NCBI lineage: Eukaryota > Metazoa > Arthropoda > Arachnida > Araneae > Linyphiidae > Hylyphantes > Hylyphantes graminicola. Next base: position 35,997,605 of record CM043111.1, on the reverse strand, counting down.
ACAAAATGTATTATATTTACAGAAAGTGGATGGACGAGAAGTCGAAAAAAATGAATGGTTATATGAATTGTCTACTACGGCAGAAGTTGATACATTTTTTTCGACTATAAGAAGAATGGGGGGAAATTGCAATTGTCGTTGTTGATAGTATTTGTTTAAAAAAATCGATTATAAATAAATAAATAAATAAAAAAATCGATTATAAATAAATAAATAAATAAATAAAAAATAAAAAAAATAAAAAAATCTTTCAGGAAAAACTAAATAAAAAAAATCGATTATAAATAAATAAATAAAAAATAAAAATAATAAAAAAATCTTTCAGGAAAAACTAAAATCGATTATAAATAAGAAATTTATTTCAGTTAGTTATAAATAAAAAATATCCTACAAAAATTTTTTAAATGAAAGTATCCACCAATATGATTCCCATTTGTGAAACAATCCCATACATTTATACCAATATACAGGTTCCAAATTCTTTCTTCGAAATTTCAATGAATTCAATGGAACCATATTTTTTAGAATTCATAGAAAAGTATATAATTAACGATTGTCCAACTGGCACAAAATTATGTTTATTTATATCTTCACCAAAGCCCGATTTGTATTTTATTAAAGAAAATGGTTATTTCAGATTGAACGAAAGGGAAAGTAATATGAATGTATATGAGTTTATATTTGGAGATTCCAAAGAGTCCTCTCAAGTTAAAAATAAAATTGAAGAGGTATATAATTTAGAGAGTCATCTCATGAGGTTTGATCCTCTTGACACATTTATTAAATCTAAACTACAATTGTACGATATTTTTAAAGATGGAAAAATTAGCGTTTGTGATATGAATTCATTATTCTTAAGCAAGTTTACACCTTTAAAAAAAATTATTATAGCTACTAACAATGGTGACATAATTAGAATGCTTTTTAGTAAAAAGCGTGTATTTGGATATACTAATGTTGTTGGATTTCTTTCTCTAGATAAATTATCTACCAAAGAAAAGTGTGAAATAAAACATAATAATATTATAAAAAATATATACGACTGTTCAAAATTACAAGAAAACAAAAACTATCTATGGTCTCCTTCCTGGGCATTTTCTAGAACTACATTTATAGTTTTGGTTAATGATTCCTCATGTTGTGTAAAAAATCATCCCTTAAATATGGAACCAATGTCAATAAATAATCAATATTTTTGGGAATTTGAAATTAAATCCTTAAACAAGATAAACCAGACTTTATTTATTGGCATTAGAGAAGTTTCAACTATAGAACCAATTACTAGTTGGGGGATAAAAGCAAATAGTTTTTTTAGCAAAGATTCTAATGAAGATATTAAAATTGGCATGCATTTGGATATTTTGAATGGTAACTTACATTTTTTTCATAATTCAAAATATATAGGTACACATCCTATATTTTTTAAAATAAATAAAATATTTTATTTGCATATTATAAATGAAAAGCGTATCAATCATAGGGTAAATATACAATATTTTAAATATCCTACTAATCTACAATATTTGTGTTATGCCAAATTACGGGAAGAAGAACTTTTAAAATGTAACCCAAAAAGTATAGCGGATACTAAGGATTTAGCTCCAGGATTAAAAAAGAAAATACAAAATAATTTTGGCCAGTTTATGTAAAAAATATATGCCATATTAAAATTTGTTACTTTAAACTTGTTAGTTAAAACTTTTTTTAAAAAAAAATTAAAAATATAAACAAGATATGAATTATACAACGTTAGTTTTAAATCTTTTAAAAACTAAACATTACCCAGTTTTATTAGATTACGTCATTTTAGATATTTATTACAAGAACGTTTTACCAAAGTGTGCAGGAAAGCAATATAATTTCGGTTGTCCAGAAGTTATATTTGAACAAGAAAATGAAGTATCAAAAATTGTTTACATGACTACTCATGGCAAATATATTTACATTCATAAAGAAGACTTTAAAGATGTAGATTTGTCAAAATTGAAAATAAATTGTTTAAAAATCAAATTAAATAAGGGATATATTAATAGAATTTTAAAAGCAAATTTCAATACTTTTGAAGAAGAAATTTACACCTTAATTACGTTATTAAATTTTGACATTCCGAAAATACATGAAATTTTAGGTATTTCATTTGTAGACAGTACACGTTTTATACCGGATTCGATTCAAATGTGGATACACAATTATAAACTTCAAGCTATACCAAATCAATGTTTAAATTCAGATTACTTTGGGCCTTCAAACGATTTGATTGATGCTCGAATAATACTCGGAAAATTATCGCCTTGTAAATCAACGCACAAAATATTATCTTTGCGAAATTCTGAAGCTATGAAAAGTGATGAAGAAAATGAGCAAAACATATCTAAAGACATGAAGGCGTATGAGAGGTACACTTTTCATTACGTAACAGATTATCAAACATATATTCCATTAGCATATAATCCATTAGAAAATCCAATAATTAATATATAAATTCAAGAATATTTAAATTCAAAAATATTTAAATTCAAGAATATTTAAATTCAAAAATATTTAAATTCAAAAATATTTAAATTTAAGAATTAATATTTAAATTCAAGAATATTTAAATTCAAAAATATTTAAATTCAAAAATATTTAAATTTAAATATTAATTTTTAAATTCAAGAATATTTAAATTTAAAAATATTTAAATTCAAGAATATTTAAATTCAAGAATATTTAAATTCAAGAATCTCTGGTGTATTTTAATTCAAGAATCACTGGTGTATTTTCACTACCATCATCTTTAAATTGTGCGTACTTTTTTGTAAGTGGATCATATTTTCGACATTTTTGTCGAATCAATTTGGCAAGTGGTTTTGGGGTATTAATATTATTATCACGAGGGTGTACAAGTAATACAGATTCATGATTTTTTAATTTCCTAATATTAAAACTCGGAGGATAAATCTTGTTAAAAGTATGTAATTTGAGACGTCTTTTATTTTTGCGAGCTTTTTTAGTAGAAGGAAATAGATTTTCTAATTGTATAAAATCCCTAGTTGAACTGGATTTATCTCTAGTTTTGGGTGATGTAGAACGTGATCTATTAGGCGATTTATTAGACGATTTAGTATTGGATCCATTAGGGGATCTTGTAGGGGATGCAGAACGTGATCCATTAGGGGATCTTGTAGGGGATGCAGAACGTGATCCATTAGGGGATCTTGTAGGGGATGCAGAACGTGATCCATTAGGGGATCTTGTAGGGGATGCGGAACGTGATCCATTAGGGGATGCATTAGGGGATCTAGAAGGTGATGCAGAACCTACACTACTTGTTAATTCCTTCTTTATGTTTTTTAATAAAACCTGATTGTCTGTATCCTTGTGCTGTCTTAAAATTTCCTCAAAAAGTTCTGTACTTTTACCAGTATTATAAAATTTGGTCCTCTGAGCATTACTTTTAAAAGTAAAGTACTTTTTCATTATCGCAGTTTTTTTCATTTTTGGTAACGCATTTTTAAAGTATAACTTGTACGCTTGATCGACCGGAATAGATTTATTTGGCACAAGTTTATTATCATTTATATTTAGATTTCTTAAAATAAAATTTATATAATCTGTAGGAACATATTTTAAAAATTTATTTGGCTTCTTACCCATTTAACTTTATTATTACTTTGTACTAATTTCTGTAAATGCGTGATATATTTTACCATGAATATATAATTAAAAATTTAAAAAAAATTATTTAACTTTGTTATTACTTTGTACTAATTTCTGTAATAATAAAGTTAAGTATTTTACCATGAATATATAATTTAAAAAAAAATTATTTAACTTTATTATTACTTTGTACTAATTTCCGTAATAATAAAGTTAAATATTTTACCATGAATATATAATTTAAAAAAAAATTATTTAACTTTATTATTACTTTGTATTAATTTTTGTAAATGCGTGATGTATTTTACCATGAATATTTAATTTAAAAAAATTTATTTGGCTTCTTACCCATTTAATTTTATTATTACTTTGTACTAATTTCTGTAAATGCGTGATGTATTTTACCATGAATATATAATTTAAAAAATTTACTCGTTTGCATCGAATCATGTCTGTTTAAGCGTGCACTTCCCATTTTTTCATAAAGATCAATATGAGCCATCATGTGGTGGATTAAAATGAATAAAAAATGCCAAGTTGTATTAATTTTATAATAGTCTGCAGTATTCATTTTAAAATCTCGACTTTCCCATAAATTCACTGTACCTCTGTCGAGATCTACATTCATTTGGGGCTTATCCAAATAAACAACGCAATAATTGTGAAATATTTTTTTAAAATTATAAACATTAAATATTATGTATAAGGGTATTCTATCATTGACTGGCACTTCACCGAAAAAAGCATACAAAATTTCTTTCGGACCGACAGGCTGACGTAAATAATAAAACGAAGCATCGTATTCGGCCAACTGGGTAATGGGACTGCCATGTGCCTTATTAATGAGTGGCATCCAACGTTCAATTAGCAAGTGGAAATTGTTAACGTCCGAAGCATCAAAATTGCCTAATGTTTGCATACATAAAAACCAAGCATCTTTCCATGCTTGTACTCGATTAATAACTTTTTTAGGTGTTGGGTGAAATTCTTCATATGTATCAATTTCTCTTTCCATAATAAAGAAAATGTATCTTACTTTATTATTGTATTTTATATTAGGTTTAATATTTTTATTCTTCCCCAAGAAAACTAGCGCAAATATTTTTCAGTTAAACATTGAGCGATCTATCAAAGAAGATTGTTTGGGTAAAACCATAAAATGTATTGATGATTGTAGTTTTCTTTGTTCCGAATCAGGGTTTCAATGTATTAACAATGTTTGTCAGCGTGCACAGAAAAATATACAATGTGAAAGAAACTTTGGAGGCGTAGTAGTCATGCATGATCAAAATGGTATTCCTTTTTGGGATTGCATATGTACGGACCCTTCATATTATGGAGGACCTGGATGCGTTAGAAAAGCTCCAGATGTTTGTAATGATGGTTATTTTATTTACAAGGCATTAAGTAGACATTTTTGCAAGTGCAAGCCTGGAGATGTACACATGAAATTAAATGAAAAAGATTATTGTGTGTCAAAAACGATAAGCAATTTTTTCAAATGAAATTATTATACAATTTATTTTTTTTGTGTGTGAAAAATTATTATACAATTTATTTTTTTTGTGTGTGAAAAATTATTATACAATTTATTTTTTTTGTGTGTGAAAAATTATTATACAATTTATTTTTTTTGTGTGTGAAAAATTATTATACAATTTATTTTTTTTGTGTGTGAAAAATTATTATACAATTTATTTTTTTTGTGTGTGAAAAATTATTATACAATTTATTTTTTTTGTGTGTGAAAAATTATTATACAATTTATTTTTTGTGTGTGAAAAATGATAAGCAATTTTTTGTTAAACATTAATAAAATAATTTTATAATTAAATTATATAAAACAAAATAACTTTTATTTTATTACACGTGACCTGAGCTTATCAGGCTGCTTAATAAACATCTTGGTCAGTTAATGTACCGAAAGGGATTCATGCTTGTAGTAAAGAATTCGCTGATAGAAGATGCCTCAGAGAATCTCCGACTATTACCGCTTCGAAGTCGCATTCTAGCGCGGGGACTTTTTTTGGCTTTTTTCGATTTGACCTGGATAACTTGTCTGCAGTTTGGACATGTGGATTTCCTTTCTAACCATGGAGTAATACATGTTTCATGATAAAAATGGTTGCAGGGCAGTTGTTTAACTTTGTCGTTTAATTCAAGGTCTTGCAAGCATACTGTGCATTGTAATTCTTTTTCGATATGTCTTTCTTCCACTTTAACAGTTGGTAGCGATTTAATTTGTTCTTTGGACAGGCTTGAAACCTCATCTAACAACTGAGATTCAAAAGCGTCAATTTCTTCATTCCAATATAAATTCATTAATGATTCATCAGCAGTCGAAAGGTCTCTATCAACATCCGTGTTGTTAGGAATATAGGAGTCTATACTGATCATTGAAGGTGGAGGAACGCTGGATGGTAAATTCTCGGTACCATTCAAATGCATTTGGCTGAGAAGTCTTTCCATACTGAGTTCGGACATGAGAAGTTCATCAGTTTCATTCTCTTCGGAGGAGGAATCATATTCGTTACACATTGAGGGCAGATTTTCGACCTCATAAAATTCTTTTGAAATTATTTCCAGAAAATCACTTGAGCACCCAGGACAGATTAATTCTGCCACAAGTCCAAACTCTCGTGTGCAATGGTGACAAAAATATTTAGAATTAAAAGACTCTAACTGCAGGGTTTCAGCCATCTTTTTATTCTACTTTAATTTTAAATATTACACTTACAGAGGGGGATGTTTTAAATGATATAATTTGAATTAATTTTTTTATTAAAAAATACATTTTTCAGAAAAAAGTTAAATTATTTTATACATGTCAAAAAAATAAAATTACATTTTTCAGAAAAGTTAAATTACATTTTTTAGAAAAGTTAAATTACATTTTTCAGAAAAGTTAAATTACATTTTTCAGAAAAGTTAAATTACATTTTTCAGAAAAGTTAAATTACATTTTTCAGAAAAGTTAAATTACATTTTTCAGAAAAGTTAAATTACATTTTTCAGAAAAGTTAAATTACATTTTTCAGAAAAGTTAAATTACATTTTTCAGAAAAGTTAAATTACATTTTTCAAAAAAATTAAATTACATTTTTCAAAAAAATTAAATTACATTTTTCAAAAAAATTAAATTACATTTTTCAAAAAAATTAAATTACATTTTTCAAAAAAATTAAATTACATTTTTCAAAAAAATTAAATTACATTTTTCAAAAAAAGTTAAATTATTTTATACATGTCAATAAAATAATTTACATTTTTCAAAAAAAGCTAAATTATTTTATACATGTCAATAAAATAATGTAACTTTTCTGAAAAAAAACGTAAATTACTTAATAGTCCCGTATAAAAAACGTTAATTACATTTTCATTATGTATAAAGTAATTAACGTTTTTTCGAAAAAGTTGCATTACTTTATACATGACGAAAAAGTAATTTACGTTTTTTATAAAAAAGTTAAATTATAATGTCGTCATGTATAAAGTAATGTAAATTAAAAGTGTACATTACTTTTTATGCTTATTAATAAAGTAATTTACGTTTTTCTTTAAAAAAATGTCAATTACTTTGATGTTATGCATAAAGTAATTAACGTTTTTAAATTATGAATTACTTTATACATGATAGTAAAATAATTTACGTTTTTTCCAAAAAACGTCAATTATTTTTTCGTCATGTGTAAAGTATTTTAGTTTTTGGCATTGAAAACTTTGATTACTTTACACATGACGAAAAAATAATTGACGTTTTTTTTACACTTAAAAAAAACGTAAATTACATAAAAATACATTATTTAACCTTTACACTAAATTATATTACTTTTGGAGATTTATTAGGGTTTTGGCCCCAATCATTGGACCTTCAAGTATAAAAAAAGTAAATTATTTTATTGCCTTTTTTGATTTTTTTAACCTTCATTACATAAAAAAACGTCAATTATTTTGCATTTTTCCAAAAAAAACGTCAATTACTTTTGTTAAATTGGAGAAGTCGCAAAAGTAATTGACGTTTTTTTTGGAAAAATGCAAAATAATTGACGTTTTTTTTGTAATGAAGGTTAAAAATCTCCAGTGTAAGGCAAAAGTAATTGACGTTTTTTAGGTCAAAAACGTAAATTACAAATTTCGTCTTGTAATTTAGTTTTTTTATGCAAACCATAATTTAAATTGTGTTATACAGACCATTAAATGAAATGTAGGGCTGACCAGGAAATAAGTACTGCTGACATTTTTTAAAAGCATAAAGGTAAGAATGATATTTTTTACAAAACAATTTTTGGTCGGCTTTTGTTTGATAAGTTAACGAAAGTATATATTCAAAAATGTACATAGCATGCTTAGATATGGGATGTTTATAGATAAATTCAGAATTAGCAATGACATGTTCAATATCTGACTTTGTAAATTTTAGTACATGCTTAAATTTTAATTTCGTTTCCATAATTAACAGTATCAAAAGTGACAGTTCATTTCTTTGATAGTTTTGCTGGCAAAAGTATTTCAGTTGATTCCACTCTTCAACACTCAATTTTTTTCTTTTTAATGAACTTGTAGAAGTAATAGGTATAAAGAAAATTTTTGAAATTGTACTTATACAATTGCGTATGTACCCATTTGATCTATTTTTATCCTTCAAATACTTTCTATAATTATCCAAACTATTTTCCTTTGACATTTGATTTTTCCGACACCAATTTTTATAAGCATTTATGTAGCGTTTATAAATTTTCTGACTTTCACAAGAAAGCATACTTATTTATAGCCAATCGGGCATTTTTTCATCACAATATAAGAAATCACTTAACCACCTCTCTTTTAAATTTTTTTGAACAACTTTTGGTAAGGGTAATTTTTCTATATTCATCACTTTATCCACAGTTTTATTGACTTTGTAAGACGACATGTCTGATAGAGACTTTGGTTTTTCATTGGCTAGTTGCTTTTCCTCCATACTTTATTTTTAGTTTGAGAATTATAGTTTGAGAATATTAGCTTAAGAATATTAGTTTGAGAATATTAGCTTAAGAATATTAGTTTGAGAATATTAGCTTAAGAATATTAGTTTGAGAATATTAGCTTAAGAATATTAGTTTGAGAATATTAGCTTAAGAATATTTTTTCCTGAACCCTCTGGCTTTTATCTCTCTCTTTGAAAAACAATATCTCTCCTTTACAAAAAAAAAAAAAAAAAAAAAAAAAAAAAAAAAAAAAAATTATATATATATATATATATATTTTTTTTTTTTTTTTTTTTTTTTTTTTTTTTTTTTTTTTGTAAAGGAGAGAGATTGTTTTTAGAAACAGACAGGACAAAAGTTGCAGGGTTACAGAAATGAATAATGATAAAATAATATCAAGGAATAATAGTAAAATAAAATAATATCAAGTATAAAGTTTTTAAAAACACAGTTGTAAGGTAACGGGAATAAATCTTGATTAAATAATTTATATCAAGTATATATATTAACAATGGTAGTTTCTTTTAATTCTACTTTAGCAATTTCATATTATTTGCCGGATGTGAAATCAGATTTTGACTATTTACAATCAAGTATCGATCGATCTCGAGCAGAAAGCAAATCTCTGGGCACACAACAATCTCACAACGTGTTTCAAGAATCCCGTCATTTATTTGAATCGTGCAAGACCAACAATACAACGATATTTTTTGGTAATTTAGGTCGTAATCCTTTCATGTTGGCATATTTTCTAGATTTAATTTTTACGTCCGATGAAACTGTTAGTATTTCGACTAAATGGAATTGGGACACTTCTTATTCATACCCAGCTGATTTTTACGATTATTTATTTATCATTGAACCATGCTTTGGGGATTGTATTACTTCTTTTCCCAATGTAAACCATTTAGTTATCTTGACGAGTCATTTATCTTTCGAATGGCCATCCGATAGTCTTTTATTTCCATTATACATTGGAGATTTCACAAGTTTACCATCATGTTCAAAAGGAGTAGTTTTCAATCCTCCTTTATATCACCAAGAAAAAAATTATAATTTACCAAATAAAACAATTATAGATGTTACTCAATTTACGTCTGATCATAATGCATATTTAGGTTTGCTAACAGGCATAGAATTGTGCAGAAAAAAAATGTACACGTGTAAATTGCTAGATTCTCAAGGAAAAAATATAAAAATACATGTTTTAAAAACTATGCAAATAATCTTAAAGCAAGGTTGGACAGATTTTTGGATACACAATGTATACAAAATTATATGGAATAAAATATTGTAATTAAATTTTTTAAAAGAAATTTAAAAAAATTTGAGTTTATTAAAAAGTCGAAACGTTTAAACCTTATTTTTGATTATTAAAAGGCATTTCAAACGTGTATTTGATTATTAAAAACGTTTAAACCTTATTTTTGATTATTAAAAACGTTTAAACCTTATTTTTGATTATTGAAAGGCTACGTGTTTTTGATTATTGAAAGGCGACGTGTTTTTGATTATTGAAAGGCGACGTGTTTTTGATTATTGAAAGGCGATGTGTTTTTGATTATTGAAAGGCGACGTGTTTTTGATTATTGAAAGGCGACGTGTTTTTGATTATTAAAAGGCATTTCAAACGTGTATTTGATTATTAAAAGGCTTTTCAAACGTGTATTTGATTATTAAAAGGCATTTCAAACGTGTATTTGATTATTAAAAGGCATTTCAAACGTGTTTTTGATTGTATTTTAATAATTTTATTTTAAATAAGAATGACCAATTATGAAACAAATTCTGTTGGAGATGAATTTTATAATATTGTAAATGGAAAACAGCAATATTGTGTAAATATTAATGGACATCAATTTTATGCAAAAAAGGCCGATAAAAAAGAATTTTATGCATTGGATGAAAATCAACAACACTATTATGCACTCGATGCCTCAAAGAACCAATATTATGTCAAATTAAATCTCAGGGATGTACCAATTACGCACAAGGATGGAGAGGATGAGTTTCAAATATATGCTATTGCTGCAGATTCAAACCAAATTTATCCTAGAAATCCTGATGGAAGTGAATTTGTGCTAACAAAAAACAATGTAGAGTATTATGCTACAGATAAATCTGGAATTGGTATTTACCCCAAAACAAAATATGGTGTAGATTACGTGAAACCCAATTTAGGAAAGATACAATTATCTAATGGTAAATTTAAAGCGCTTATTGGACCTGATCAAAGACCTGTTTATCAAAAATTGGGGGGAAATGAAGTTTATCCTACAGATGATGATGGTAACCCCTATTTTCATAAAAATAAAATTGGCGATGAAGTGTATGCAAAAAATAAAGAAGGAGACGAATTTTATCCAAACCCTGTAGCATTTGCAAAGAAGAATAATGAGAGACAAGTGTATTATGCTGTTGACAGAAATAATGCAATTATTTATCCGACGAATGAAAACGGAGAGTATTATATTGAAACATTAAGAGGTAGTTATCACTTGTTAAAATCAAATAGCAATTTTATTACATATGCAAGACAAAAAGGAAAACAAATTTATCCCATTAAAAGAAATCAATCTAAAATAACTGAGTATGTTGTGGATGTATATGCAACCGAATTTAAAAATGGAGCAGAATGTGAATATTACCCAAAAGATTGCGATTTTAATGAATATGTGTTTGAAGGACAGTTTATTGAAAAGGAAGGTTATCCCATAACTTCAGATGGATACATTATTATTCCAAATATTGATAATAAACCAAAATTTATTGAAAATAAAATTATGCAATATTCAAGGTTACTGTATCGCCCAGACTTTAAATCATATGATTTTTTGACAAATGTCTTATCCGGTCGAAAAGGAATTAGTAGAAATGCTTTTTATAAAACTTTGAATCTAGCACAATCAAAAATAACAATCTTGCATTACATCATTGCATTCCTTATTATTATAAACCTTATACTATTGACAAGACTTTGAGTAGTATTTATTGTAAAATAAGAGTTCCTTATTATTATAAACCAATTGGCAATACTTTGAGTAGTATTTTTTTAATATTATTGACAAAACTTTGAGTAGTATTTATTATTATAAACCAATTGGCAAGACTTTGAGTAGTATTTTTTTAATATTATTGACAAGACTTTGAGTAGTATTTATTATTATAAACCAATTGGCAATACTTTGAGTAGTATTTTTTTAATATTATTGACAAAACTTTGAGTAGTATTTATTATTATAAACCAATTGGCAAGACTTTGAGTAGTATTTTTTTAATATTATTGACAAGACTTTGAGTAGTATTTATTATTATAAACCAATTGGCAATACTTTGAGTAGTATTTTTTTAATATTATTGACAAGTAGTATTTATTAGACTTTGAAGTGTATTTATTATAAACTTATTGACAAGACTTTGAGTAGTATTTATTTTCTGATAATGGTTTAAAATAATGGGGTTTGGGATCTTCTTGTTTAATCTCTGGAAATTCTAAATCCCAAAATCCTTCGGGGGTCGGCGGTCCAGGATCGGTTCGGTGACGTGAAACTAATTTTAATCTTTTTTTCAATTCCTCAGGGTTTAAATTTAGTGTCTCATAGTATTTTTTACACATTGAACAATGATATCCAGGTAGTTTTTTTCTTTCATCAGCCTTTCTAGGAGCCTTAGTAACGTGCTTATACATTATCTTGTATTATTTATGTTTATATTTGTTGTATAAATAATAAAATAAATTAAAAATAAATAAAAAAAATAAAATTTATGTTTATATTTGTTGTATAAATAATAAAATAAATTAAAAATAAATAAAAAAAATAAAATTTATGTTTATATTTGTTGTATTAATAATAAAATAAATTAAAAATAAATAAAAAAATTAAATTAAAAATAAAAAAGAAAAGAAAATTAAATTCAAAAATAATTATAATAATACATATTAGATAAAATATAATATTATTAAATGAAAAATAAATTAGTTAAATAAACTGAGTTTGTTATATACTTGACGTCAAGGTTGACTAGAATTCGTAATTAGTTGAACAAACCATTTTATGTAGAAAATGTCAAACTTATCCTTGTTTCTTTGCATGAAAAATGTGTTTACTCCACGCGCATGACATCAAGGTTGACTGTAATTTATAATATCATTAATTGTATAAACACATTTTTCATGCAAAGAAACAAGGACAAGTTTGATGTCTATCACATAAAATATTTGTTGTATTGCTTCACACGTATGACATTAAAGTTGACTGTAATTTTTAATATCATTAATTAAATAAACCATTTCATGTGATAGACATCAAACTTTTCCTTGTACATGAAAAATGTGTTTATTTATTCCACACGCGGGACATCAAGGTTGACTATAAGCTGAACAGACAGTTTTATGCAACGCACGTCAAACTTTTCCTTGTACATGAAAAATGTGTTTATTTACTCCACACGCGGGACATCAAGGTTGATTGGAATTTATAATAAGCTGAACAGACAGTTTTATGCAACGCACGTCAAACTTTTCCTTGTACATGAAAAATGTGTTTATTTACTCCACACGCGGGACATCAAGGTTGATTGGAATTTATAATAAGCTGAACAGACAGTTTTATGCAACGCACGTCAAACTTTTCCTTGTACATGAAAAATGTGTTTATTTACTCCACACGCGGGACATCAAGGTTGATTGGAATTTATAATAAGCTGAACAGACAGTTTTATGCAACGCACGTCAAACTTTTCCTTGTACATGAAAAATGTGTTTATTTACTCCACACGCGGGACATCAAGGTTGATTGGAATTTATAATAAGCTGAACAGACAGTTTTATGCAACGCACGTCAAACTTTTCCTTGTACATGAAAAATGTGTTTATTTACTCCACACGCGGGACATCAAGGTTGATTGGAATTTATAATAAGCTGAACAGACAGTTTTATGCAACGCACGTCAAACTTTTCCTTGTACATGAAAAATGTGTTTATTTACTCCACACGCGGGACATCAAGGTTGATTGGAATTTATAATAAGCTGAACAGACAGTTTTATGCAACGCACGTCAAACTTTTCCTTGTACATGAAAAATGTGTTTATTTACTCCACACGCGGGACATCAAGGTTGATTGGAATTTATAATAAGCTGAACAGACAGTTTTATGCAACGCACGTCAAACTTTTCCTTGTACATGAAAAATGTGTTTATTTACTCCACACGCGGGACATCAAGGTTGATTGGAATTTATAATAAGCTGAACAGACAGTTTTATGCAACGCACGTCAAACTTTTCCTTGTACATGAAAAATGTGTTTATTTACTCCACACGCGGGACATCAAGGTTGACTATAAGCTGAACAGACAGTTTTATGCAACGCACGTCAAACTTTTCCTTGTACATGAAAAATGTGTTTATTTGCTTCACGCGCTTGACATCAAGGTTGACTAGAATTTGTAAGTAATTGAGCAAACTTTATAGACGTCAAACTTGTCCTTCTTTTCTCTATATGCGTGACATAAAGGTTAATTGAACAGACAGTTTTATGCAACGCACGTCAAACTTGTCCTTCTTTTCTCTATGTGCGTAATACCAAGGATGACCTCATCAGTTGAGCAAATCGTTTTATGCTACAGGCATGTCCTTCTTTTCTCTATGTGCGTAATACCAAGGATGACCTCATCAGTTGAGCAATTTGATTTATGTGACAAACGTATCCTTCTCTTTCTCCACGTGCAAAGTGCGTAGAGTGACTATCTGTTATTCGCGTTTTGATTGGTCTAGCTGTTAAAGCCAAAAGCGTAAAAGGAGATACTTTGTTGGAGCAACTCAAAATGCCTTTGTTTTTCAAAGTTACGAGTTGGTCGGATGAGGGAGAACCTCTTCTATACAAACTTACTTTGGATAATTATATAATTTTACTTTCTCCTACAAAAGTTAGTGAAAGCGATGCCCCAGACAAGGGGGAATTATTCAATAATGGCATTCATTTTTTTCTCAATCAAGAAAAATTTAAACCAGACTTTCAAAAAATTTGCGATGCCTACATTAAGAATACCGATTTGGTAGTGTGCAACGATTTATACACGTATAAATTATTGAAAGACATTTATGGATTTGATCGCACATTCATTTCAAAATATTGAAGAATACTTTGGTAAGTTTAAATTTTATACTTTCAACTTATTTTTTTCTACTTTAAAATTATTTTTCAATGAAAGCTTTTTTATCAATTAAATTTTTGACTTGTATCCATAAAGAAAAATAAAATTGGTATAGAATTTAATTTATAAAATTGTTTTTATTTTTTCTACTTAAAAATTTTTGACTTGTATCCATAAAGAAAAATAAAATTGGTATAGAATTTAATTTATAAAATTGTTTTTATTTTTTCTACTTAAAAATTATTTTGTTCAATAAAAAAATAAAAATTAAAAATAAAATTGTGCATGGTATAGAATTTAATTTATAAAAATTGTTTGTTTATTTTTTTCTACTTAAAAATTATTTTGTTCAATAAAACCTTTTTTTTTTTTTTTTTTTTTTTTTTTTTTTAGTTAAATTTTTAACTTGTATTCATAATGAAAAATAAAATTGTGCACGGTATAGAATTTAATTTATAAAAATTGTTTGTTTATTTTTTTCAGTATGCTATTTTTTCTACTTTAAAATTATTTTGTTCAATAAAACCTTTTTTTGTTAATTAAATTTTTAACTTTTATTCGTAATGAAAAACAAAATTGTGCATGATCTACCATATATAAAATTTAATTCATAATTTGTAAAATTGTTTGTATGTTATTTCCAGCTATTAGCATCGAATCTTCTTCAAGCATCGAATCTTCAAACAGCGAATCTTCAAACAGCGAATCTTCAATCATCGAATCTTCAAACAGCGAATCTTCAATCATCGAATCTTCTTCAAGCATCGAATCTTCAAACATCGAATCTTCAATCATCGAATCTTCTTCAAGCATCGAATCTTCAAACAGCGAATCTTCAAACAGCGAATCTTCAAGCATCGAATCATCTTCAAACATCGAATCTTCAATCATCGAATCTTCTTCAAGCATCGAATCTTCAAACAGCGAATCTTCAAGCATCGAATCATCTTCAAACATCGAATCTTCTTCAAGCATCGAATCTTCTTCAAACAGCGAATCTTCAAACAGCGAATTGAACTTTTAGTTAACCAACAACGTAATTCAAAAATTATTATGTCTATTAATTATTATTATTATTATTATTATTATTATTATGTATTTAAGTAAATTTTTGCGTATATCGTATTAATATGTAAAAACGAAATTATTTAGTAAAGATGTTATTATTAGCGTTACTATGTATTTTGTTATTTTTATATCATCGACACTTTATATATAAGGCTCATTTAAAGCTTACTTTGAAAACTTTATATTATGAAATTGGTCCTTCGGAATGGCAAAAGTATCTAATATACCAAAAAATAAAATAAGCATGGAATTTATTTTAGGAGTTTTAGCTTGTGTTTTTATATATACTTTATCAATTATAATCATATGTTTAGTCATTACTCAGAGTTGGATATTTTTTATTTTTATAATTTTAAATATAATAGTTTTTCTTGTAATTGGAATATTATATCTTAAAAAATCATTATTAATTCAATTAATTGGTAAACCACTAACAAATTATTTTAATAAAGATACATTAAAAAATATGTTTTGTAAAGTTAAAGATTGGATTTAATAATTCAATTAATTTTAAGAGAACACTCTTAAATGCATTAAATAATTTGTTTTGCAGATTGCATTTATTATTTATTAATATTAAAAGGAATAATTATAAATGGATTTAGAAATTCAATTTATTTTAAAAAGAATACTTATAAAAAATCATTTTGTGACTTAATAATATTAAAAGGAACAATTATAAATGGATTTAGAAATTCAATTTATTTTAAAAAGAATACTTATAAAAAATCATTTTGTGATTTAATAATATTAAAAGGAATAACTTAAATGCATTAAATAATTCAATTTATTTTAAAAAATCATTTTGTAATTTAATAATCATTAATATTAAAAGTATAATTATAATTTTTTTCAATCAAAATCATCAAATTTTTTTTGGTTTTAAAAAAACACTTCAATTCAGCATTTAAAAAGTTTTTCCACTTCATTGTATTCAACACCTTATTACACTCCACTTCAGGTTTTACCATTTTAAAATATGTAATATTTAACAATGTAATAAATATTTTCTTTTGACTTATAAATAACTTTTCAAAATTGACATGATTACAATCTTCTACCTTCATGATCCATTTAGTGGATTCTTTTAAAGAAATGTCAGCCTGACTATAAGTATAATCTATATATTCGCCAGCATTTTCTGGATATCGCTGTAATAATTTTAACTGAGGACATGTGGTTGACTTGTAATCAGATAAAGCCTTCGTTTTTCTTGTAATACAATACTTTTTAGGATTTTTACATTTAACATAAGCCTGAACCAAAGTTTCAATCCAAAGTATCCAACCATCACTGGAATCATGATAACAGTTTTCTTTTAACGCTTTCAAGCATTTTTCAAGGATATTGTGAGTCATCCATTTTATTAATTCATTCGATTTTTTTTCAAATCCCTTTGTATACACTTTGTTTCCGCATTCATAAATGTATCGTTTCTTTGAAATTACCAGCAAATAGTCCATTATTTTTTCGAACATGAGAGACATGTATGGTTGATTTAAATATTGGTTTACTAATTTACCATCCTCAATGCCATAATTTTGAACAAATATGCTGTCTGTATCCGAATAAGCAACTACATGTCCTCTAGCGCTAAAATACTCTGCACTTGCTAAAAGATAAATTCTCGCAAATGCTGTAATTATCATGGCAATATGCAGTTGTGCAAATATAGTATCTGTGGAAGCCATACATCCGTAAATGGAATTTAAAAATATTTTTATATTCAATTGTTTGTTGTGATGAATAACGTCTTTAATTTTACGATATTCTTTTCTTTTAACTAAAAAATGTTCAATTAATTGAGGTAAAAATCCTTTTTCTTCGTTATACCAAATCATAACGGTGGTATCATTCTCAAAATCAATCACTGGATGCTCATATTTCTCAAAGGGAAATTTGTTGGGTATTAAAAAATCATTTTCACTATGGGTGCGATAAGGCACGGCCACACATTGCTTTCGAATTTCGTGCGGTAATGCTTTATAATCCTTTATATCCAATATTGAACATGTACCATAGCATAAATTTTGATTTAATAAAATTGACGGGTACATGCTCATAAAATCAAACACAAAAACATTGTTAAAAAATGTCTCTGGCGTGCAAAAGTTGAGGGCTCCTTGATATGTCGATTCTTTTTTTCCTACCATAAATGATTTTAATACTTGGCCATCTTCTTCAACGGTATTTTTAAAATGACGAGTGTTTATAAAAAAATTTAACCTAGTTCCATAAGTTTTGAAAATTTCAAATATATATTTGGAATTTCCTTGATAAAGAGACTGTTCGAGATTTATTGCTCCAAAATTGGATCTTTCAATCAAAAAATCAAGTGCCTTTTCGTGAATAAAAAGGTTATATACCAATACTGAATCCTGCAAACAATACTCTATGCATTTCGGAAATGTACCAAATTCATATTCTTTGACGTGTTTTGGTTTCAGAGCATTAAAACATTCGGATACATTGGTAGATTTAAATAGCGAAATATCTTTACATTCATTATACCAAGAGTGAATTGAAATTGATTTTATGGGAACTTTATTGTGATTTAATTTACATTTTGCAACATCGTCCAATTTGAAACTGGGCAAATCATAACTCGAAAAGATTTGAATAAAATTATACATGTCGATAACTAGTTTGTTTTGAAAAGTGGGTACTATAAAATTGCCAATTTTTTTAGAAGTATATTCATTTAAAAGTTTACGCATATTTAGCCAAATTAACCTAGAAAATATGCAGGGTAAATCAAAATTGTTAATGTTATAGCCCGTTAGTACATGAGCATCTTTAATAAAGTTGTGAAATGCAAGTAGCATGTCCTTTTCACTAAAATATTCTATAAAAGTTGGGTCATCGAAACCAAAAGATATCGAAAGTGGATTTAAATATAAAACCATTTTTTTCATTTCATCTTTTATATTCCACTTGACGATACTAATCATGACAATTTGATCCGTCATATCGTGACCCGTGGGTACTCGATTTTCCTTGTCTAAAGGAACAGTTTCCAAATCGAATGAAACAATGGTAATATTTGGTTTTGAACTGTAATTAAAATCCATTTCAAATGAGTCTAATAAAAACGGCAAATTATTATCAACATTGTACCACTTGTAATAAAATTCACTGCAATTGTATTTGTTACACATATCAATATATATTCTAGTCGACCAATCCTCTTTTGAATAATAAGAAATCTTTTTTTTGTTGAAAAATTCTCCTACATCTTCAACAGGGGCGCTAGTATAAACTTTATAAAAAGGTTTGGATGAATAGGAAAGTTTTCCTCGAATTAATCGTTCTTTAAAATACGGTAACACTTTTTTAAATGGCTCTTCGGATAATCTTATAGCCCTCACCTCACAAGTTGGAAAGTATGTGACAATATCAGAAATGACTTTTTTAATGTCGCCTGTACAGACACCGAGCCAATCTTTATATTTTTTAATAATTGTAAGGGTGTTTCCATTTAAATCAATTGCTGTTACTTTAACACTGGTAATATTTTGCTTGAAATCATAACCGCACTTTTCCCAACGTAGTGGATATAGTAGCATTGTATAGCCCTAACACTTTACTTGTAATCCAAAGTTATAATCTCTCTCTCCAAAAAAAAAAAAAAAAAAAAAAAAAAAAAAAAATATTATTATTTTTTTATTATTATTATTATTATTATTATTTTTTTTTATTATTATTATTATTTATTTTTTTTTATTTTTTTTATTTTTTTAGTTCCTGAAAATCTCTTCGATAATCTTTTCAATTTCATAACAAGAGTTTTGGACAAAAAAGTTTGTCAGTACAATAATCATATCCATTGAATAATATGTTAACGTATATTTAAAAACAATCATTTATTTTGCAAATATAAAAAGTTTGTAATATAGTTATGATTCTCGCCATTGATATTATTTAAAACAATATCATGTAAAAGTTTACTATTTTTAAATCGAAAAAGTCTATATATTAAAACTATTATTTGAAAAAGACAAATAAAATGCAACCAAAACCATAATAATAAAAAAATCTTTTGATACAATATATTTAATGGTAATAAACAAAATACTGGAAATAAACTATGATCTCCTCCCCATGTTATCCACTTTATAATGCATCTGGTAGTGAGTGGAAATAATTTACTTGATGGTAATGCAAATAAATTAATAAAATCTCTATTTAAGAAAATATTTAACAAATACATTTGTAATAACACGTTGATACAATAAATTAAATCTAATATATAATGTTTTAGTTTATAAAAGAAATTAGAACGAGCCAACTCTGATATTACAAAATCGCAATATTTATCATCCAATTTTTGATTTTGAATTGACAATTGCTTAATGTAACGTCCGACTGTCATTTCCCAAAACCAATTTGGCGCAGAAAATGCTAAAGATTCAAGCAAAAATACTAACGGTATCCACTGGTAATAGTAATGGAAATATTTATCCGATTCTTTCATTGAATTATTTAGATAATTAAATGTACCATTAACTAGACATATTGTATTCAATAGATCAGAATGAATCCGTGGCATACAACAACAACTAATTGTATCAAAAAATATTTGTTTAGTTATACTTAAAACAAAACAGGCAACGAATAAATTGCGTGTGATATAAAAATGTAAATCACATGTGTAACTACTGAATCTATATACTGGGGAATTGTATTTTAACAACGTTAATAACCTCAACATTTTAAATTACTTATTTTAAGTCTTCTTTTTTATATATTTATTCATTACAAATAATAAAAATTAATTTAATTGAATATTAAATAAAATATAATAAAAATAAAAAATATAATAAAAATAAAAAAATATAATAAAAATAAAAAAATAATAAAATTTAAAAATAAATTTAAAAATAATAAAATTTAAAAATAAATTTAAAAATAATAAAATTTAAAAATAAAAAAAATAATAAAATTTAAAAATAAAAAAATAATAAAATTTAAAAATAAAAAAATATAATAATTTAAAAATTAATATATTAAAAATATAATAAAAAATAATAAAAAATAACAAATCGAAACATATTGTTGTAAAATTGTTTTATTATTTTTTGATACAGTATAGTGTCAAACATATGTTTGTTCTTAAAATTTAAAAATAAGATGGTATCTGAATCTGATGTTGAATTAAATGGAAATCAGTATTACGGAGCTAATAAATATATAACTAAAGATGGAAAAGAAATTTATGCTAAAACTAAAAAAAAAAATGAATATTATTTAAATCTAAATAACGAACATATTCTAGCAAAGGATAAAAATAAACCTTATTATGCACAATATTCTAATAAAACAGAGCATTATCCTAAAAAGGATAATAAAGAATTTTATATAATTCATGATGATGAACCCATTTATGCTACTAATTATAAATTTGACAATTATTTTGCAGTAGATGAAGGCAATTTAAAGTATTATGCACATCATAAAAATCGTGATTATTACCCCAAAATGAGGAATAAGCGACAGTTTTACTTGAAGGATAGGGATCAAAAAGAAAAATATGCAAAAAATGAAGAAAGTGAATATTATGCACAAAATCCAGATGACACTGATTATTATGCAAAAAATCCAGACAAATCAGAATATTTTGCCACAGATTCAAATAAAGAAAATTTTTATGCTACAGGTAAAAATGGTCAAAAATATCCAAAAACAAAATCACAATCAGAATTTTATATGACCAAAAATAATGAGAATGTTTGTGCTAAAGATGAAAACGATAATTATTACTATGCAACTGATGAGACGGGAAATCAATTCTATCCTAAAAAGCTAAATTTAGAGTTAGACATGAATAGTGTTGATAATGGTGAAAATGCTCCTAAAGATGCTCCTGAAGATGATGGTGAAAATGCTCTTGAAGATGATGGTGAAAATGCTCTTGAAGATGATGGTGAAAATGCTCTTGAAGATGATGGTGAAAATGCTCTTGAAGATGATGGTGAAAATGCTCTTGAAGATGATGGTGAAAATGCTCTTGAAGATAATGGTGAAAATGCTCTTGAAGATAATGGTGAAAATGCTCTTGAAGATGATGGTGAAAATGCACCTGGAGGAAATGGCAGGCCCAGGAACTAGTCTCTTTTCTAGCTATTAGTATCTATTTTTTTAAAGTGTCCAGCCGTTGGGTAAATTTAATCCATGTTTTTCAACGGTGCTCATTGTGACATCTGTATCCAGCCGTCGGGTAAAATTAATCCATGCTTTTCAACAGTGCTCATTGTGACATCTGTGTTCAGCCGTCGGGTAAAAATTAGTTTTTTTTTTCCAAAATAAAAATTGTTTTTCAACGGTGCTCATTGTGACATCTGTGTCCAGCCGTCGGATAAAAATTAGCTTTTTTTCCAAAATTAATCCATGTTTTTCAACGGTGCTCATTGTGACATCTGTGTCCAGCCGTCGGGTAAAAATTAGTTTTTTTTTTCCAAAATAAAAATTGTTTTTCAACGGTGCTCATTGTGACATCTGTGTCCAGCCGTCGGATAAAAATTAATCCATGTTTTCCAAGATGATAATTGTTTTTCAACGGTGCTCATTGTGACATCTGTGTCCAACCGTCGGGTAAAATTACATTTTTTTTCCCAAATGATAATTGTTTTTGGAAGATCTCACAAAGTCAATTTCAAAAAGTCTATTGGAAAATTTCCAAATGTTACACTTTTCGTAAATTGCAAAAAAGGTTCCGTGCAATAAATGGGCTCCTTTTCCATAGAAAATTTATTTGTGCACTTTACAAAACTTTTAAATGTGTTATTGTTGATGCCTACACGTAAGTTTATACATGGCGAAGTTTCATCACCAGGTATCTCGTGACTATATGGTGCACATTTACATTTTGTTCCATCCCATCCGATATCCTGAGCATTATTTCTAAAATTGGTCAAGCAATAATCTGGAACACATGTAAAAGGAACTTGATCCAGAGCAATCATTCTATTTCCTTTATTGTCTTTTGAATTACATTGACAACTATAACGTAATCGTCCATTGTGCATTTCATAATAATCTGAAATGTTAACAGAAGCTTTTTTATTAGTTTTATTATCGAATAAAATATTTAAATTATTGTCTCGAGCTTGTGGACTTTTACATGCAATAAAATGATTGTTTTTCCAAATGTTTTGATTTCGAGAAATACATATCCAATTATTGGCTGAATAAACTGGAATTGAAGATTTTAAATGGCATTGAATGACTCCTTTTGGCAAACAATAAGTTCCTTTTGTTAATTTTTCATGAAATAACACTACTTCTTCATGATTATGAATATTTAATTTTTCATAATTACCCTTACAGTACAATGAGCAATCACAATGTTCATCAGCGCATTTGAAACCATTAATTGGACAAAATAGTTTTTCAAATGGGTGATATAATAAAGGTATCGGATCTAAATTTATAATATTTCTGTTTACATGATTATACAGTTGATGTTTGAAATATAAATTAAATATAGTAATACAAAATATCAGAAATAAAACCAAGTAAATGAAATTGATCCTCATAATAATTTGTCTTTTATTATTATTTTATAATTTTGAAAGTAATCAATTACTCAACAAAAATGTGAATGAACGATTAGTTGTTTTATGGAAATTGAGAAAAGATAAATTTTTATTACATATATTTCCTCACGATCAACACGTTTTAATCGATGGAAAATATATTTATTTGTATTTGGAAAAAGAAGCGCAAGACACATATGTCCCAGCAGTTCAATTGGGTAGTAATATAAAGCGTTTTATAGTCAACTATATCTATCTATGGGGTGATGAGTCGCCTAAAATTATAAAATATCCAAATAACATTGAACATATTATCGATATTTTAAATTACTTGGGCAATTGAGAAAGTTTGAATTTTATAGATGCAAATTCAATACATTACGAGACTTTGTTTTTTATTTTTACCTGACTTTCTTTTATATTATTACCTAACTTCCTTTTTTATGATTTCAAATCTTCCTTTTTTATTATTAGAAAATTTTTTATTACCTAACTCATTTTCCTTTTTTATGATTTCAAATCTTCCTTTTTTATTGCTACTTGACTTTCGTTAATATTGGAAGCATCTTCTGTAATATCGGATGCTTCGAATTCCTTTTTAAATTTTTTAGGCAAGCTTCCGGATTCCTCTTTAGATTTAGTATCTAAAATATTAGTAAAATAGTCCATAATATATGAACGAATTTTATTTGAAAGTAGACTGTCAGTTCTTAAAGAATCTATAAAGTTTTCAGCTTCTTGTTTTGCATCTGCCATGGAAAAATCCCTTATATTGCTAGTTTTCTTCAAAAATTTTTGATATATTTGTCTAACATATTCAATATCTGTTGATCTTGCTTTAAATGTCTCCTTATATGTACCATCTATTGTTTTATAATATGCATTCCAATCAGATAAACATTGATCAAAAATTTGTACAATATTGGGTTTTTCTTTTTCAATTGCATTCATAATCATTTTATTTTTACTCTCAATTTCTTGTTGTATTCTATCTTCAGACTTTTTTGGATTGAAACGTTCATACTTATCATCTGCGAAATTAGTTTTTAATTGTTTGGATTTTAATAATTTTTGATGATTAGTAATGATTTCGTATTCATAATCTTGCCTATTTTTAGCATACGACCAAATAAAATTATGAGTTACCCCATAACATACTTTTTCGCATCGACCACAAAAAATTTGAAATTGAATTGTTTTTAAACTTTTTTTAATTGGATGATTTAACTCGCTATTTGATTTCTTAAAATATGATATCCAACTAAATTTTTTACATTGATATTTTAAAAAAGTATCAAGTTGTTGAATAGATCTAATATAATATACCATTTGTTCAAATATTTCCATTTATAACTTTATTTAAGCACTTTGAGAAAGTAACCGAAGCTAGTAGGGGGGTAACATTTAACTGATGGAATTAAATCCTTGATGCATTTGCTTATTTTTTTATAATTTAAAACTTTATAAAATCCAATAATTTTAATATTTGTAATTCTCAAATACAGTAACAATAATGGTAACCCTTCTTTACAACAAATTGATCTATTTTGTAATTGTACGCGAAAAGGATAAAGTGGAAAAATGGTAGTATTTCTAACATTTACCATTGTATTTTCAAATGGTACAATTAATACAGATTTTGAATTTGGTATAATGTGTTGTAAAACTGGTCTTTTGGACTCAAACTGAACAAAATCAGGAAGTTTACTATAAACGTGTAGTAATTCTATCCAATTTTTAACAAACTCTTTACTTAAGCTATCCTTATTGTAAGCTTTAAAAATTTTAAAGTAATACTCTGCAATACTATGCTGTACTCTTTTTATATCAAACATCTTTTATTTTATTTTAGTAATGAATGCTAGGATTTTTTGTAGTCAGAGGAAGAAACGATTGCTAAGATTTTTTGTAGTCAGAGGAAGCAAACGATTGCTAAGATTTTTGTAGACAGAATCTAAAAAAAAAAAAAAAAAAAAAAAAAAAAAAAAAAAAAATATATATATAATATATATATATATATATATATATATTTTTTTTTTTTTTTTTTTTTTTTTTTTTTTTAAGATTCTGTCTACAAAAATCCCAGCAAACGTTTTCCGGAATCGTTTTTGATTAGCTCTAAATAAAGGTGCTGTGATATGGAGCTACCCTATTGTCCATTTATGTGTCTAAATCCAACCTTTAAATTGTGTGAACATTACTCTTATGCTTCTTATGAACATAATCATTTCCAGTGGAAAATTTGCAAAATTGCATCTATTTTAAAGTATATGAATTCTTCTGAATTAAAGTCACCGGTATTTTCTTTTACTCAAAACCCCGAATCTCTCTGGCAACTCAAGGTGAAATTGTTAAAATATGATGAGATTATCGTTAAAGTCAGCCGAATTTTCGGAAGTATGCCTTATGAATTTGAATTATTTTTTTATAATCGCTTTGATAATATTCGTTTCGATCAAGATGATGGGATCAGCAAGAAGGTCACCGGAAAACTGCCACGGATAACACATTTAGATATTTCACTTTGTTATTTATCATTATGGCAAGATCCAAGAAAGAAAAAAATCAATTCTATTGCACACATTTCGAGAGACTACGAGTATTTGTTTGTGAGTGGCATGCACAGTGATATGACTATACAATGTCAGTCAGTTACGTTTTCGGTGCACTCGTTCGTGTTGAAAAAGAGAGTGCCTATTCTTTTTCAGCGATGCGTGAATAAGCAAACGCACATTCAGGACATGACACTTCCTGTTCTCCGATTATTACTCGAGTACGCGTACACTGGAAAAGTATCTACAGAAAAATCCATTTCTTCCCAATCCCAGTATCTGGAGTGGTTGAGAGTCATTGGGCAATATCGATTAGGAAATGTATTCTTTCTCGAATTTACAAAAAGTATAATATATACTCCTCCTTGCGTTGGTAATGAACAACAACATTCTTATATGCAATATCAAGTTCGATTATTGAAACTACATGAATCTTTACCATTTCAATATATCCAAATAGCAAATAACTGCTTACTGGTGAGTGTGCATTCCATATCATCGCCTCTAAAAATCAATTTCAGTATTCGACATTTGAACGTTTCCAAAAGAGTGACATTTTATTGTGCCGTATTGAGCGATGTTAAAAACTGGAATTTTATATTTCAAAAGGAATAAATATAAATTCAAGACTGATTTTGATAAAGAACACGACACATATAATTTCTCATCATTTCGCAAATTTAAAAAAAGTTGTTTTCTATATATTGCTATGGAGCCAATTTCATTCGTCCATCTAAATCTACCTAAATTTGATAAAACTGATGATAATTATGACAAAACTGATGATAATTATGACAAAACTGATGATAATTATGACAAAACTGATGATAATTATGACAAAACTGATGATAATTATGACAAAACTGATGATAATTATGACAAAACTGATGATAATTATGACAAAACTGATGATAATTATGACAAAATTGATGATAATTATCACAAAACTGATGATAATTATCACAAAATTGATGATAACTTTAAATATAAGTATGATAACTTTAAATATAATTATGACAAAATTGATGATAACTTTAAATATAAGTATAGTTTGGAACAGTTACTGACTGATATGAAAACTCTTTCCGGGGGTGACGTGACTCTCGTATTTGGAAATAATCAAAAACTTGAAACTTGGAAAGCTCTTTTAGCTATTCATTCTCCCGTGTTTGAACGAATGTTTGAACATTCTTTTTTTGTCGAAGTCCGTACGAGCTGTGTAGAAATACCTGATTTTGACGCGTCGACCGGACGTAGACTCATACATTATATAACAACTAGTAATGTTGATTCAGATACCTTTGATGAAGATGTCGCATTATATTTGCTGGCTGATAAGTATCTGATAGCAAACTTATTTACAAAAGTATCGTCATTTTTGTCCATTCACGTTTCTAAATTTTCTGGAGATGACAAGCAAATTTATCACGATGTGTACAGACTAGCAAACGCATGTCGTGATAAGGATTTGATGCAAATTTGTAAAATATTTATGATATAAAAAAAGTAACGAAATATTTGAAATTAGTAAAGAAAATAGTTGAAATTAGTAAAGAAAATATTTGAAATTAGTAAAGAAAATATTTGAAATTAGTAAAGAAAATATTTGAAATTAGTAAATAAAATATTTGAAATTAGTAAAGAAAATATTTGAAATTAGTAAATAAAATATTTGAAAAAAGTTTTTTATATTTTAAGGAAAATATTTGAAATTTAAAAAAAGCAAAAAAAAATAACATTGAAAAAGTTTTTATAAACAAAGGAAAAAATGGTAAACGATGCTCTGCAAGATTATGAATTTCTTTTTCAACAGATGAATTTAAGTGAAAATCATAATGAAAATATTTCACGTTTAGTAGACACTTTTATTCTAAAATTTTCAGAACCCACCTTAAATAAATCTAAATTAAAACTTTATATAAATATGAGTCCCAAACCCTCAGCTGAAATGCGCAAAAAAAATAATGATATAAAATTAAAACTATATAAACAATTCTTTGGACGGGATTACGTTAGATAATAAATGAAATTGTCTGTTAAAAATTTATGAAAGAAAATAATCAAGTTTTTTGTGTAAAATGTCAACTTTAGTACATTTTATGCAAATTTTATACTTAAACTTTCATGGTGGTATTTAAGTATTAGCAATTATTTGGTATTAAAGTATTAGCAATTATTTGGTATTAAAGTATAAGCAATTATTTGGTATTAAAGTATAAGCAATTATTTAAATGATTTATTTTTATACTATTTGGCAAGAAGAAATAAACTTGTACATTAAAGAAATACCAACGGTTTTATTAATTAATATTTAATTTATTCAAAAACACTTCAAAATTTAAGTTAAATATATATAAAAAGTAATATAAATACATTAAAAAAGTTTTATAGTTAATATTTCAAACACATCAAGAATGTTTTAAAGTATATATATTTAAAACATCGAAAAACATCAAAAAGTATATATGTATGCATTTAAAACATTAGGAAATAAACACATCAAAAATTATAATATTTTTTAAACATCAGAAAAACAAACACATCAAAGAGTATATATGTATGTATTTAAAACATCAGGAAATAAACACATCAAAAAGTATAATATTTTTTAAACATTAAAAAACAAACACAAAAAAAGTATATATTTAAAACATCAGGAAATAAACACATCAAAAAGTATAATATTTTTAAAACATTAAAAAATAAACACAAAAACATTTATAAAACAAAAATGTATACATTTTTAAAACATTAAAAAATAATGACAAAATATATTTTTAAACATTAAAATCTATCTTCTGGTTTAAAAACACTATAGTTAACTTTTTGATGCATTACATCTACTTTTTGTGCAAAATTTTTATAATCCTTTAGTTTTTCAATTTTATTTTTGAAATTCATTTCAAATTGTTGGTTTGGGGAATTTAATATAGAAAATTTCCATCTACAAAAAAATAACACAATATATATTGGACTTTGAAAATCTATTATCTTTTCCCAACCATTGCGTTGATAGTTCCCATTTAAAGAGTTTGCCATTTCATACAATTGGAATGATGTAGAAAGAATTTTTCTATTGAGTTTTTCTTGGCTTTTTTCACAATCTCCCTTGAATATCACGAGAGTATAAAAGTCTTTACAAATTATTCGTAGTACATATGCATGCATAGCTTTAAATATTGATTCAATATCTTTATGTTTGTTATAAGTTATTAAAAATTGAACAATTTTATCTATTTCAACTTTTTCATTGTTTGAATGCAATTTCTTGATATAATTTTTTAAACCACCAAAGTAATGAATAATATTAAATAAGTCCATGTTTAAATCAATTTCTAAATAGCAAATGTCTTTATAAAAAGGACAATATATATTTACCACTTCAAAAATATGTCTTGCAGAAATGCGAACTTCCTTTTCTGCGTTCCCTTTTGTAATAACTAGATGAATAAAGTCCATGACGATGATCTTCAGCACTTTAGCGTAAAAATTGTCAGTCATATTCAAAATATCTCTATATTTTACACAGGATTTAATTATGGAGTCTAATGTTTGTACATTACCTTCTTTCTGGACATTAGTTGATTTTGTAGGCATATTGTTTAAAGAAACATTACTAATTTTTGATTTCTCCATAGTTAAAGCAGACAGTTTTTTTGCATGCGTTGATTTCTGACTCCTTTTTGATTTGTTCATGACTGAAGCACACTTTTTTTTTGTAGTACAAGAAGCACACTGTTTTTTTGTAGATTTTACCATAATTGCAGCTGTTGAGTTTCTAAAAATGGCATTAAATGTAAAATTATGTGTAGTTGATTTAGTTGCGTCGTTCATAACAGGTTCAATTGCAAGAGTATCCTCATACGTATTTCATCCTTTTCACCATAGTTTATAAGAGTCGAAACGATGGCACATTTTTAGCGTCTGCACATCACAGCATTTCAAGGGAAAAGATACAGCTACATCACAGGGACATTACAACATACACAAGAGGGCGCTACCGTCTCGTAGGACGAGCTCATTAGTGAAAAGGGGTAATATTGACTTACACCAATAGACTGGTCGAACTCTTATATATACTCGTTTATTTGGTAATATTGACTTACACCAATAGACTGGTTGCACTCTTATATATACTCGTTTATTTGGCACAAGGCCAGCTAAACTAGAGAATTGTACACCCTTCTTCAATGACGTTTTCTGATACATTTTGACGCAAGCTGTTTATAAATTCTAGACAGTTGTTTTCGAGATAAAATACAATATCCTTTTCTCTTTCATATTTAATATCTCTTTTTCCTTTTTTCGTAAAATAACAAATTTTATGCTTGTCCAACAAAAACATGAGTTTGACATAGGATATATCATAATGCTGAGAATTTGCATTTTCTAATACGAGTTCCCCCCATTCTCTTACCAAATACGAAGGACTTGTAGATTT
The DNA here is from genome assembly GCA_023701765.1 of Hylyphantes graminicola. NCBI lineage: Eukaryota > Metazoa > Arthropoda > Arachnida > Araneae > Linyphiidae > Hylyphantes > Hylyphantes graminicola. The sequence goes on along the minus strand of CM043111.1, from coordinate 35,967,246 downwards.
TGGCATTGTTTGTTTTTTCTTTTCGATGCACCACAATTCATTATTAAATTGTTTATGTTTGACACACACGAGCGCATGGTGTTCATCAAAACGATACGATTTAACGCGCTGCAAATCGGGATCAGATTCAATGTCAAAATTTAACGTGTTTAATATGTATTTAGTATTTTTATTTTTCGAAATGGTTGTTAGTTTTGGATACAATAAACAGAAAAATACATCTCTGTAAACATAACCGATAATATTTTTAGAAATGACAACAGGTTTTGCAAATTTTACGTTATCATAATAAATGTGAATCCATTGGATATGAGACGGTGGGTATCGATATTGATAATAACGATCATAAGGTGCGGGTACAAAAAGTACTTGTTTAGGAGCATTGCAATTGACAGCAAAGGCTAAAAATTTTTTAGTTTTACATTCTTCAGAAACCGTAAAAGATATTTCGATAGGATGTTGAATAATGATACCCACTTCATTAGAATCTGCATATGAATCTAAAATATCGTGTAAAATTAAATCTGGATCTTTGAAACATTTGTTTTTTCGAACAATATTTGTACTTTCGTAATATGTAAATGGAACTTCTTGTATTGGGGTAAATTGAATAAAAGGCGATAATTGAACTGGGGCTGGTTTTGATTTAAGGGGTATATGATAAACACCTTTAACATCTTTAAATAATTGATTAATCTCATCATTGAGTTGTAAAGTTATATAGCAAATTCGATAATATTCATTAGGTTGCGAATAAAAATAGTTCCCTCCAGGACATGGAATATCAAACGAATCTAAATACACAATTGTATTTTTATAAGCATACACATTTTCTGAATATGATATTGAAAACATGTTTTTTAAAATACCTGGTTCTTTTACAAAAAGGGGAGTAGCACAACAAAAAGTTTTTCCTTTGTGAGATGGGTATACTAATTTTTGATTGCCAATTAATAGGGACCAAGAATTATCGGTACTGAAAACAGTACTAGGAGCTTCAATTTTAAAAAAAGCCAATAAGCTACGAATTAGAGGCCTCGACCCATCAAAAATATCTTTATAATGACTCAATTTTAAAACATAATTTTTATGAAATTGTGTATCATCCATACTTAACACAATATTATCATTACTAACCGATGCAAAATCAATTCCATGATTTTTGGCATAAATAGTTGAATATGTTTGTAAATTCATTCTTATTTATAATAAAAAAATTATGAAAAATACCATGCACATTTACTTTGTAAAAAAATATTAAAAATACCACATTTACTTGCAAAAAAAAAAAAAAGTCTTTATGCTACAAATGTAATCTAACCGGATGATTAACCTCATCAGCTGTTCCGCCCTCGAATAAATGACCTCATGACTGCGCGCGCAATAGGAGAGACCTTGAAAACTCGTATTTCAGCTGGTGTTACGTAAGCTGTGTTAGTATATAGAAAGAGGCGATCGTGTCTGCATCAGATGCAGAGGAGTTGTACGAGGAGGAGTTGACAAACTGAAGCGCGCTAGCAAATTGTACAAGTGCATCCCTACGACTCTATTTTGGTGAAAACCATGAATTCCTTTCACATAGATTTAAGACCTACTATTAAGAGGTCGAAGTACCGAATGAGAAAAAGGCCACAAAAATGTCGTCCAGTGGTAAGTAATTTACTTTAAATTTGTAACTTTGAATCTTTACATTTATGCTAAAAATATAAGATAAATAAATTGAAAATTGTAATTTTGAATCCTTAAATTTATGCTAAAAATATTAGATTAATTTATTGAAAATTGTAATTTTGAATCCTTAAATTTATTATAAAAATATTAGATTAATAATTTTTATGTTAAAATAAAAAGATTAGATTAACAAAAATATTAGAATAATTTTTATGTTAAAGTTTGAGTATTACAATATTTCTATTGAAATTATATTATTACATTTATATTATTTATATTTTTAATCTATTAGATTAACAATTAGATTAATTTACGCTAAAATAAATAGATTAAAAACATAAATAATATAAATGTAATAATATAATTTCAATAGAAATATTGTCGTGCTCAAACTTAGGATAAGAAACAATTTGTAAACAAATGAATATAATTTTACATTTTTTTAGTTTATTAATAAAAAGTAAGCTATTAGTAAAAGTCTATTAGTAAAAATGTAATTTTTTTTTAGATTTATGTTGATGACTCTTCAAATGATATTTGCACCGAGGATACTGGATCCAGGAGTGTGTGTCCCAATGAAATAACAACTGTGCCCCTCTCTGGAATTATGGATATTTGTCCCACTTCAATTAGGAGTGTGCCCCCCACTGGAGTTATTGGAAGCACGGATATTTGTCCCAAGGTAAATATTACAATACTCGACTATTTAAAGTTAAAATAAAATTAATTTATTACTATATTTATTTAAAATTAATTTATTACTATATTTATTTAAAATTAATATATTACTATATTTGTCCATGTTAAAATGACTATTTTTATGTACCTTTTTCTCAGAAACTACTTGTAGAATTAATTTAAAATTTTGCACAGTTAAAGTTCAAACACTTTTACTCATTGTGTCATATGCTTTTAAAAATAAACATTTAATTTTGAATTTATGAATTTTCGAAAGTGTGTTATCACATTTTCATAAAAATTCAATTAAATCATTTTTTTTTTTTTTTTTTTTTTTTTTAAGTAAATAATATTTCTTAAAAAGCGTGTGACAGAAAGTGTAAAAATACTTAAATGTGTATGTTGGAAAAATCTAAGCTAAATATTCAGTAGTTACTGAGAAAAAGTATATTTGTCCTAAAATATACATTTTGAGAAAAAGGCTAACTTTTCGAATTTTAATCGGAGAATTTGGACAATAATTTTATATGATTTTATTTATTAATAAATATTAACTTTTCGAATTTTAATCGAAGAATTTGGACAATAGTTTTATTTGATTTTATTTTCTAATAAATATTAACTTTTCGAATTTTAATCGAAGAATTCGGATAATAGTTTTATTTGATTTTATTTTCTAATAAATATTAACTTTTCGAATTTTAATCGAAGAATTCGGACAATAGTTTTATTTGATTTTATTTTCTAATAAATATTAACTTTTCGAATTTTATTCGAAGAATTCGGACAATAGTTTTATTTGATTTTATTTTCTAATAAATATTAACTTTTCGAATTTTAATCGGAGAACTTTATTTGATTTCATTTATTAATAAAAATACTGTTTAAAAGTAAAACATTATACACTACTTGATCCATTTATGTTAATTCAGTTTTAGTTTAGAAAAAATATATCTAGCATTATATTGCACAGGGGATGGGATTTATTAGTAGTTACAATTGTTTCTGTATTTTGGCATACAAAGAAATATTTTTTAAAAATTAAAATGTATTTTCATGTACTGTTTATTCATGTGGTAAGATTATAAATATTTCTGTAAACCTTAAATCGCATGTTTCTTTTATGTGTCTAAACCTAAAAAAAATACCGTAGCAAGAAGTAGGATTTAATATTTCAAGTAGTATAAAACGCTTGGAATCTCAGTTTGATCTATAATAACTATTCTGCAACATGCAAGTATTGACAATGAAAAAATCCCGATAAATAAACGACATTAAAATTAAGTTTGTACTGAGAGAAACGTAGGTCTGTTTGACCCACAGTAAAGGATAGGAATGGGGGGAAAGTAGATGAAACTATAAACAAGTTTACTATACTAACCCTGTCTATTATAGTAAACTTGTTTATAGATCATAATATTGAAAATATATTAACAAATAATTTTTTTTAAGGTGGAAGACCTGGAACCGTCCATAGAAAGCATCCAAGTTATGACAACAATGATTGAAAAAATTATTGATGCTGCTAAAGACTTGAATGAAATGGAAATGAATATTTTTTCATGTTTAATCAATAAAACAATTATTGAATTTGCGAATGCTAACGACGAATTGAATGAAATTATAACACAAATTGTGAATTTATAAATAAAGATTTCAATTTCTGTAATAAAGATTTCTAAAATAAAGATTTTTAAAATAAAGATTTCTATAAAGATTTCTATAAAGATTTCTAAAATAAAGATTTTTGTGTAAAGAATTCTGAAATAAAGAATTCTGTAAAGATATTTAAAATAAGGATTTTTGTAATAAAGATTTCTGCAATAAAGATTTCTGTAAAGATTTTATTTGATTTTTTTGTTATGTAATATAAGATATTGATGACTTTTATTCCCATTATTAATGTAATCTAAAATTACCCAATTATAGTCAGGATTAATTAGTAAAGCGTAAAAATATAAAAATTCCATGCAAGTAATTTTATATTCTATAGTATTGCTCGAAAAGTAATTTAAAGCCATTTTTTCAATTTCATTAATGATATCCTTTTTCTCACTTTGATTAACAAGAGGAAAAGTTATATATTCAACGTAAAGCGATGTAAAAGTTTTTTCTTTGGCCAAATAATATAAGATTTCATATTCAAATTTATTTGCAATTAAATGTCTAATGTATGCGTGAGCATAATGTGCAAAATCTTTTACGAGCTTCATTGAAATGTCATTAAAAGAGGGAAGAGCGTTGTTTCTTCTATGATAATATTCTAAATTGGGATTTTCCAATTTTACTTTTTCGATAAGATTATCTGCTTTGATATTTGAAGCTTTTAAATACTCAATATCAAAAAACTCTTTATTATTATTTTTACAATGACAATTCATTTCTTACTTTTAATTTTTCATTTTTTTAATTGCAATGCCCTCATAAAATACAATAGTGTCCATTTTTTTGTTTTTTGGCTTTCGTCAATCTCTTCAATTCATTTCTTACTTTTAATTTTTCATTTTTTTAATTGCAATGCCCTCATAAAATACAATAGTGTCCATTTTTTTTGTTTTTTGGCTTTCGTCAATCTCTTCAATTCATTTCTTACATATAATTTTTCATTTTTTTAATTGCAATGCCCTCATAAAATACAATAGTGTCCATTTTTTATTTTTTGGCTTTCGTCAATCTCTTCAATTCATTTCTTACTTATACTTTTTCATTTTTTTTATTGCAATGCCCTCATAAAATACAATAGTGTCCATTTTTTGTTTTTTGGCTTGACTACATTCTTGGTATTCTCTTCAATTCATTTCTTACTTATACTTTTTCATTTTTTTAATTGCAATGCCCTCATAAAATACAATAGTGTCCATTTTTTGTTTTTTGGCTTGACTACATTCTTGGCTTTCGTCAATCTCTTCATCGTCATCATAAAGAGATTCCGTGTAAATGCTATCTTGTTTTGATGATTTTTTATATGCTTTAAATTCTTCATTAAAAGCTTTACAAATGTGTTGCTGATCGTTAGTGCCTACTCGTTTAGATTCAGCTAAAAATTGACGAACAGACGAAATTAAATCATTTTCGGTGGTCATTGTACCTTTGATAATCTGAACGTCTGCAAATTGTTTAAATTGTGTATAAATGGAGGTCATTTTCATAAATTGTTCTTTAAATTCGGAAACCATTTCAGGTTCGTTTCGTATTTTTACATGCCCATCTTCAAAGTTTATATTTTCCAACAAATGTATATAAATAAATAGAAAAAAACCTATATAGGATTGATTAACAATCTCGTCCGTTGTATCTAATTTAAATTGATTATTTGTTACTTGAACAGATATTTTAGAATAGCTAAAATTTCTGGAAAATTCTGAATTGAAAGGAATTGCAACTAATCTCGCATTAAAAGCTTCAGATGCTATAACAGTAGGAGCGGCATTGGTGGATGCAAATAATTTCGCAGTGGGAATACCACCCTCATTATTGTGATATAATTTTCGAAAACTAGTCTGAGAATTACCAGTCAACTCTTTAACTAAATTTTCATCAATGTTACCACTCATTTCTTCGATATACACAATTCGTTTATTAAACAGACCAGCAGCTAATTCGGGTTGAGGTGCAAGTCCATTCTTATCAGTTGCTTTTTTACTAATGTTTTTATTTCGAACATTTTGAATATAACCCTCAAACACCTTGGTTAGCATTTCAAAAAACTTTGATTTGCCGTTACCTGTAACACCTTGTATTATGTAAAAATGTCGGGCATAATTTGTACTTATTAATAGACTAGATAAAATATCCAAAAAGTACAAGAATAAATCATACTCAAAAGTCATGTACTTGCAAATATGAACATAAAAATGTAACATACTCTCAATAAGTGAATTGTCATATGCATATATGTCAAAATCTTGTGCAGTTTGCACCAAAATTTTAAAAAAACAGTCACTTTTGTCTAAAAATAAATTTTTCAAATATGCCCTAAAGAAACGTTTGGAAACTAGTATTTTATACACATTTAAAAGACTTTTGTTTGTTGGAATATCGAGTAAGGTGTCTCTATCACAAGGCACTCCAAAAGTGGTGTCTGAAAGGAAAAATTCTGGAACAGTGTTTCCCACATGACCAGTGAGCAAATCTAATATACCAGCTCGAGTTTTTAAATGCCATTTATGACTATCCATTTTAATGTAAACCCTGTCCATGTTTGTCTCGCATGAAATTTTACTACATATATCTTTTTCTGACACATCTTTAAGATAATCAAAAATTGTTTGATTTGAATTTCCGATGAGTGTTCTTATTTGAACTAAAATATTGACAATAACATTTTTTAAATCTTGTTCTGATTTAAATTCTTGCCACTGCTCTTTAATAATGTTCCACATGTATTTTTTTGGAGAAGAACATGAATTCTTTAAACTAGCCACCATAACAGGGATATATCGATCTATGATGCGTAAAACAATACTAGCAATATCATCTGGACTAATACAAGATTCGATACTATTTTTCATTTCTAATATTATAGAGGATAATTTTTGTCTAAAGTTTATCGGTTTTGACGTTAAATTTGATCCACAATATAAAATTGTATTGCATGTAAAATCGCTAGAAATTACTTTAATTATATTATCATTAATTTTTCTAATTCTTTGCAACAAGTCTGTACACGTTAATATATTTGACAGTTTATCTACGAGTTCATTTGTGGGAATATTTAAATGATTACGTAATGCATAAAATACTGGTAAAAAATACATGTTATTGCCATATTCCATAATAGTTTTAAGTGGATGTTTATTTAATAAGAATGATGCATTGTCTTCAATTAAAAGTTCATTAATTTTTTTAAAACAATCATCCTCCACATTTGAAACACGTTCAGTACTTTTAAACCACATTTTCAAAGCATGATTATTCGTTGTAAAATTCGTAATTACATTTCTTTTATTTTTTATATACGTAAAAGTTTCAT
>CM043111.1:34486875-34664135 GCA_023701765.1 Hylyphantes graminicola | reverse complement strand
CCAAGTTTAATAGCGGGGATTCATCAGAGATATTAAAAAAAAACTGATTTTTTAAAACGTATTTTTCATAAAAACAAAAAAATTGCATTTTTTTGAACGTTTTTTTTGGCTACAAACAAACTGCAACTGGTTCTTACCTCTATTATTGGTGTTAAGTGCAGTACCGATGGGCCATTTTGGAACTCAACACACCGCTCCAAAAACTGGTCTAAATTAGCGATTTTCCATTTTTTGATGTTATTTCATGTTTATTTTCGATCGTGGTTACTTTTTTTGGCTACGAAACAACCTGTAAGCCATCCTGCAAACTGCGTTTCTTACCTCTATGAGGGTTTAATGGAGTTGTTTTTAATTATAATGCAAATTAAATTAGGGTGTTTAAGTGAGTACCGATGGTGCCCAGGAGGTAAGAACCAGTTAGCAGGTTGTTTGTAAGCCAAAGAAAAAATAAAAAACTGTCAAAAAAGGCGTTTTTTATGAAAAAAAAACGTTAAAAATCTTTTTTGATCTCTGATGAATCCCCCCTATTAAAACTTGGGCCTAAAAAATGTCATTTCTCCATCCTTGGACCACCAAAGGATGCCAAAAAAATTCGCCATAGTATGCTTCGGGACAAAACATATTGCTTTTTTTTGTCCGACCTAGTGTTATTATTGGTTTTGCATACACATTTTCCCAAATAATTTTAAGTTAAAATTAAATTATGAGTTAAAATGCAAGATAAAGTTGTCGAATTGAGTTAAAATTGAATCTAGAGTAACTGAACAGATTGCGGATATATTATTGGTTGCATCATGTAAAGTTATATTTCCCAAAAAGTTTATTGTGTTTTTAAATTCAGGGTTTCGTGATTTTTTTGGAATTTTTATAAAAAAACTATCAAATTAATCAGATTTTTTTATTTAAATCCGGATTTTTTTGATTTAATTTCGGATATTTAATCAAATGGTTTAATTTTTAAATGAATTTTAAAATACATTAGTATCAGTACAATTTGTTTTACCAAAATTACTTAACATGTAAGCCTTATTATATGTTATAAACACCATAATTTAAAAATTAAAAATTGTATACCAATACTAAAAAAAAATTCGAAATTTTCCAATTGCAAGTTTATTGTAAGGAAAAAAAATTCTTCCAAATCAGATGCACAAAATATGTCACTTACAAAATATTACTAAAAACGGTACTTTATTGAAATAACTTAATAGTAATTACTTGTTTAACAAAAAACTAACTAACAATACTTGATAAATTGATAGCCTTGAGTTACAATGATTAGTCTATTATTCATTATGTGAATCAGTCTAACTGGTAATAAAATGTTTTGAAAATATTTGCAGCTGGCAACTTTGGGAAATTTATCAGTGGCCATTCTGGCATTGTCATTTTATTTAAAATTTTAAATGCATATATGTTAATTTCATAAGCTTTTTTCCCCTCATAATGTCATTATTAAAATATTAATTTTTAAAATTGGTTTAAATTAAAATTTTAAAAAAAATTATTGAATTAAATCATGATGAATTTTTTTTTAAAAATCCATTCGATATTAAATCGCGATTTGAAATCATGATTTAATTCAAGTTGATTTAAAATCAAAACGAACCCTGTATTAAATTCAAAGCAAAAATAGTCTTTAATAAATGTTTAATCAAACTAAAACAAACGTCTAATAATTGTAGGGGAACTCTTAATTTCCTTTCGATTGTGGGTGTGGCATTGCGCTAACAAACTTGATGTATCAACATCGTCCAAAAAACGGACTGTTTGCCTTGCGAACTCTATTCTTCTTCTTTGCGTGGCAACGCTGCCGTTCCGAGAAACCGCTCGTCGGGCGAAGCGCTGCAGCCTCAATTGTTTCTTCATTAAGCTTAATTAATTATTAGTTCTGTTTACACAATGCTATTTTATTGATGTTATTTAAAGATAGTTGGTTATTCAAGTTCTCTTATTTATTGGAACACTCATCTACACAATAGTTTTAATCGCAGCCGAGTCCTAGGGGTGAGCGTTGTCAAACTCGGCGACTCCTGTGGCCATTAGATTTGGAAAAAACCAATACGATATATTATTATACGATATTCTAAATAAAATCTTCCATAAATATATTAGGAAATTATTTTATAATTATTTATTTTGTTTGAATTCGGTGTATTATAAAAAACCACGATAAAATTACAAAATGATGGTAAAACGTTTTTAAATGGGGAAAAAAATGAAAAGCCTGAAAGTATAGAAAGGCAGTTTTCGAAGCATAAGCAGCTACATATAGGATGGTTAAACGAGAAACTAAAACCTGCAAAGGCACCCTCCCGACGTCACCACAACACAAACCCACCACACCAGGGGAGGAAACGCTAACTTTTTCATATTTTCCCTACTGGAAAAAAAATTAGTTTAACATTGTGAAATTATTTAGATAATTATAATATTACAATAAAACTTGAAACTTTTTTAATTTTATAACAACATTAAATATTTAAAAATCAGCAAATAATTATCCGTACTTGGCCGTGGTAATGATATGAGTAACAAAATATTGGTGAAAAAAATAGTAATCATATAATCTTTTATAACATGGCAACTCAACTCCCGAACAAAAACGAAAATCCTGGTCACAAAACTATTTGAAACGTCATTTAAAAATTTTATTCACATAATACTAGTCTAAACAGTTGGAAAACAAACTAACAACAAATTCTACGAATAAATTAATTTAATTATTTTTTCCACTAATTTCCTTATTGGCGATTAATCTCGCCGGTTTTTCATAGCAAAGAACGAGAGAACCCTTGGGGATATTACTACATATTTGGCGAGAAAATCTAATTAACAAGGAGAGGGGCTTGCGGAGCCCAGTCGGTTAGGCCACTCGCCTAGCAATCGCGAAAAGGTCCCTCCAGGTTCGGGTCCGGGCATCGCCAAAAATATTTGTTTAGACCAATAAACGGTCCGTTGCAGCCAAAAATGTCCGATCGAAATAATTACCCCGTGTAAAGGAATGTGCACGTTAAAATATCCTTCAAAGTCCTAAACGCTGCGTACGATGTCCACCCTTATAATGGTTTGCTTTGGATGCCTTATTTAGGTGTCGTGCTATCTATACGTGAAAAACGCTAAAAAACAGAAAGATTGCTACCAAACAGCCTAATCATTTAGCTTGCATAAGAATAATGGTTTTGCTGTCTACACCCAAAAAAAAAAAGATTGCGTTGAGTTTCCGCCTCATATATCGGGCCTCCCCCCCCGTCATTTTACCATGGCTAAAAAAATTACGTGGAGAGCCTTTCAAGTATCCCTTTGTAACCTAACTGCGAAGTTCTTTCGAAATTTATCGGTTATTATCTCAAAGTAACCACAGTTCAACTCGTTATACAACTCTATATATACATTAAACTTGACTACATCACACACACAATCTTCTACAATACTTATTCAAAAATCTTTAATATTAATCCATATTTTTTTCGCTAACAGGCACCGTAATTGGCAAAATTAGTTAAGGCGTCCATGCTCACGGGATTAAACCGTTAAAGGGTTCTGTTTTCGCCTTAGTCGTCCTATAAACGAATCATGCTGGGACCAAAAATTGCTCCACGAATAAATAGCATACTACAACCAATTGATTCAAGGTTTCAATACGTCGTGGTCCAAAGTCCTGGCGTGATCCCCACGTAAGAAGTCATTAGTTGCTTGAGTGGCCAGCTCAGATGTTGGCGTCACTTTGACCACTGTTTATAACTACATACAGCACTGATTCAACCAAATCTTCTCCTATAATAAACAACATATAAATAAAATCAATATATTCACAAAAGTAAAAAAAAAAATGGATTTCCTTCCTTGGTAGTAGTCTTATAAATATCTTAGCCCAGAAACAATATACTTTCTGAAGCTCTAGTGGGATGATTAACTTCACTCATCTTGCAAACCAAACCCTTTACACAAGCAAAAAATTCACAGAAAGGAAAAAATTTGGCCAAAAATTCATATTGGGAAAATGCGGACCTATAAATATACATTAATATATATGGAGAATGTTCCACAACCCCCATTTTTTGTCAAATACGTTTAGTTGTTATAAATTGTTTGTTTTTTTTTTCCTAAACTATAAGGAATCTGGCAATGAGAAATTGATATTTGGGGTATTTTGACGATTCTGAACATTTCTATAACAAAAAATTTGGATGTTGCTATTGGAAATTTTAAAGTTGGTATTAATTTCAATATGACTACTGAGACGACCCCTTAAGAAATTTCTGTGGTGACCAATTCAACTCAGAAACGTTGTTTCCGATAAAATGACGTATCACAATTATACCTTCGACAAATGGTGCCCAAACAGTGAGGGTCTGTTCTCTTTTTTTTGTCCACGACTGTACAAGTTGCTTACGAAATCATGTACAAAAAATGCGTAATAGTTAAATTGCAAAGGAAAATTTTACTCGGTGGCAAAACTGGAAAAAAAAATGTTTTATATGCTTTGGCGTACACCGTCAGTTTCGTCACTTGTCAACTGTTTTCAAAATTTACGAAGGTTGTGTAGCCAAACCGATTTATCGGTCCTACTGTAGTTAATCAATGTTTTGTCCACTTGTCTTTTGTGTTGACACTAGTAAATATATAATCTAATTAATATATTTACATATGGAGTTACTTCTGTTTATTAGTCTTCTCTATAGTTTAGATTCGATTTTTTGTAGTGCTAAATTTCCTTTTAAGTGCTTTATAAGTACAAAATTAGTGATAGGTGAACAAGCAATGTCAAGGTTAAAAACATAATTTATGCCAACTCGGTAAAATTTTTTAAAGAACATACTTAATTTGAAACTAATCTTTGCAGGAAAAATCTACAATTGTTTTACAGTCATTGCGTGATGATAACGGCCGGTTGACATGCCTTGGCTAAATGCCCTTTCTAATAGAATACGAACTTCGTTCAACGATTTTACGCTTTTTACGTTTCACACAAATGTAGATACTTTCATATAAGTAACATGATTACTTTTAAAGGTATTGTTTAAAAAGCCTTTTAAAAACTAGCTGATTGGTATTTACTCTCAGGAGAAAAGCTTTTCCCTGCACCTGGCAACACATATGTAATGGTTTGTAAAACAGTAAATGTTATCTACAACGTTTCTGCACAAGATTCATAAACATTAGAAAAAAAAAATCCAAACATAGCATCCAGTTTTAATTTAAACTTTTAAAAGCCCAAAAATCAACTCTTTTCACTAATTTTCTTTTGAAAATTAAATTTATATTATTAATCGTTAGCTTCATTTATTTGAAGATTTACCTTGCTAACAAAAAATAATTTTTAAGATCCGAACGAATGGAACCGATTTTGGAGGGGGAGTACGGGCGAACATATACGCATATATACAGGGTGGTTATTAAAATAACGCTCCCTATTCGGTAGTGGCCTGTAGCTTGAATGAATAATCCAACTGCATCTAAAATTGAGACACTTGCTATTCAAGAAGGGGGAGTAAAAAAGAATGGAAATCATAAAAAAGATAGAATCTAAAGAATAATCGTATAAAAAAGAATAATCATAAAAACAAACTCGTTCACTTTTTGACCAGAATCTAAATTACAAAGTGTCGCGTCGTCAATTATGGCCACATTACTGCCAACACAGCTTATTACGCCTCGTAATTTAGAACCCTGGTCAAGAGACGAGTTTCTTTATTACGAAAAAGAATGGAAATTATAACACAGAAACTCGTCCCTTGACCAAGGTTATAATTACGAGGAGTAGCCAATTTATGGCTAATTTACGGCCCAACCACAATCCAATTACGTTCTTTAATTTAGAACCCTGGGTCGAGAGAGACGAATTTGTTTTTTATGATTCCATTCTTTGTCCCCCTTCTTGATGAGTAAGTGTCTCGATCAAAAAGCTTTTTGCATTTGGATTATTCATTCAAGCTACAGGCACACTCCGAATAGGGAGCGTTAATTTTATAACCTACCGTTGGTGTGGTGGGTACTACATCCATGTCTAGTTTTCAGAAACATATAATTTTTTTAGAAAAAATTTATATATTTCTTGTTTAAATTTTAAAAGTTAAGCTTGGGAGGGGAGAGTAGAAATATTTATACTATTAAATATAATCGGAAAATATTTTAAGAAAATTAAAATGGCATAAAAAAAACTCGAATTCATAGAGTGAAATCAATTCTAGTACTTTCACCCAATTGAATGATAGGCCATTCCTCTTTATCACGCACAGAGCGTTATGAATAGATAAATTGTGTAATGTGCTTGAATTTGTCATGATTGAAAAGCCTTTTATCTAGTGATCATCAACTTAACATAGCAATTCGATATGATTATCAGTTGAACCTCATCGCTTCATTATGGTAAAATAATGATAAAAATATTTAGTTTTAATTGCTATTATTTTTGTATATTATTTTAATAAAAACATAAATGTATCGACTGATTACATTTGTTATCATCGATTGATCTATATTGTTAGTGACATTACCCAAATACATACTTAATGAACACTTTTACACGAAATGTATTAGTACAAACTTTATATTTCATTGTGCCTTAGATATGAAGGTTCTGTAACATAGCTAGAAATCCATCCCACATACGAGTACAATATTTCTGGACAAATTAATTGTTCACTATTCCAATGTTAATAGCATGTATACCAAAGGACACAGTTAAAAAATATAAACAAACGTAATAGGTTAGGATTTGAATTATCCTTGCACTGGGGCTGCATAAAGGGCTATTGGCGACTTGCGTCGTTGATTTTTAGAATCACAGTCAAGCGACGAGCTGATTCCTGAATAGGCACACCAGCGCAACCGTTAGGGGCGAACATCGTATACACAGCGCTAGGACTTTGAAGGATATTTAACGTGCCACTCCCTTAACACGGGATATTATGCGGCTGCACCGGGCCGTTTTGCTGGGCAGGTTTTATTTTGACAATTGCACCGGACCCGAACCTTTCGGGATCTTTCGCATGCTAGTGCGAGTAGTGCCTAACCAACTATGCTCCCCAGCCCCTCAAAAATGTAATAGAAGTTTAGTCCTCTATTGGAGTTACTCGTTGATAAGTTTTTTTATATAAAAATATTACCCAATAAATGTTAATTTATCCATTGTTAAAGTTGATTGAAGACTGGAATTATATTGTGTGTAATGTACTTTAGTTTTAAGATAACAATTAAAAATGTAATTAAATGCTTTGTTGTAAATTAAGGAAAAATCAAAAAAAAAAGACACTTCTGCGTTTATATCAAAGCGTTTTTAACTTTGTTTCTTGAAATTAATTTATTGGGGAGAAAAAACAATCTATTTTGATGTATTTTTATTTGTACACTTTGGGAAGCGTATTTCAAAATTGAGTATTCAAAATACATGTGTTACAAACTCCCCGAACTCCAGAGAGGGTTTGGGGAGACCCGGAGGTTGAAGGGGTAGCGTTCGCCTTGCATGTGATAGGTCTCGGGTTCGGGTCCGAGCATCGTAAAAATAACTGCCGACCTATAAACGACTCTATGCAGCAAAAAAATGTCAGACTAAAAAACCCCATGCAGGGTTAGGGCAAGTTAAACATAGTCCCAACGCTTGCGTATGATATCGCTCCTAAAAGCTGCATTGGGTGGTTACTCAGGTCTCGGCTCGTCACTTGACTATGGTTCTAAAATACGCCAATAGCCCCCGTGTAGCGCAATTGCGACGATAATTCCAAACTAACCTAACCTATCAAGGAAGGGGTTTTTCAGCTGTACTCTACAGGTGCGTTTACATGAGCCGTCGAATCCATGGAATGTCATACCCTCTATTAGGGAAAAAAAGTGTCGAGCATTTCTAGCCCAAATGAAAGTCTGTGACCGAATCCATGGAATGAAACCTCAAACCCTCCTTCATTGGAGAGTTTGCGAAACCCCCCAGCGTACCCTGCAATTCGGTTCTGCCTGAGAGAAAATCCCCAAGAGGGAAAAATTGCGGAGTTTGCTCTTCATTCCATGGATACGATGGCTCATGTAAACGCACCTTACATTATTTATGTTTTTCAGGTTGCGACTCGGGATTCGGCCACAACCTTGCCAAGCAGCTGGACTCCAAGGGTTTTCCACGTCTTCGCCAGCTGCCTCTTTCCAGAGGGCCTGGAGCAGTGACCTCAGAAAGAGCTGCTCCAAGCGGCTCCAGGTCCTTGGTTTAGACGTGTCCAAAGACGAGAGCGTCAAAGCTGCCCTGGAGTTCGTGAAGGAGAACCTCGGAACTTCAGGTAGCATTCAGTCGTGGGCTGGTACAATTCTAAACTGTAGTAGCCCCAACAATGAATTGGGGACCATTTTTTGTTCTGAAACAATTAGTCTTTCAGTATAAGGGGAGAGTGTTGTAACCTTGGGACGCTTGTACCTTGGGACACTGAAAATTTCTAAGAATCTATTGGCAATATTCATACATTGTATATTTCTAATAGTAGCCTTAACCAACAGACATCACCATAATAAAATTTAACACTATCATTATTGAATTGATGAATGGTGACAAAAATAATATTTCATTACCCCAAAGTAAATATTTTTCTCATTCTAATATAATTTTCTCCTTAGTACTCTTACAAAAAGTCAACTGCATTTTATTTTCTTCATAAAAGAGAAGATTTTAAAATATTTTGGTTAATTGGTACTGAGAAAATAATGATAATGCCTTTGGATTGGCCACTATCTTGCTTTTATTTAAACCATGTAGTGTGTTGTACCTTGGGACAGTAATAATAATTTGATTAAATTCTTAATAATTTGGATAAATAAAAATATCTTTATTATTTATTTTAAGAGCAATTCCACAAAACATGTAAAATACAACTCAGCTTTTGTTTTGGATATATTTTATAATGATTGAAGTTTGAAAATATAATTCTGGCAACACCTGATAAATCTTTTTCTTCCGTGTGATGAAATGTTCTAAAGAGCAAATTTTCTGATGTATTTTGAAATAAAGTTTGTTTCCTGACACAAATTAGTTCAAGTTGGGGGTATGTCTATTGACTGAATTATAAAGCATGTCCCAAGGTACAACATGATGTTGTACCTTGGGACAGTTTATCCTCTCTACTTTAAATGAGTGGCAATTTTTTAATTTCAAGCTGCCAGAATTAAAAAAAATATATATTATAGAGGAATATATTGGTTTGTTGAAATGCAGCTTTGAAATTTTTTTTTTGACAATAATTATAGAAGAAAAAAATTTAAATGTAAAAATTGTCCCAAGGTACAACAATCTCCCTACTTTGTTAGCTTTTAGAGTTATTGAGTTCTAGCGACATTGATTCAAGTTTTGTCTAAATACTGCAGTTAAGGTAGACGAGTACCCAAAATTCTAAAATTTTTATTATTACTTTAAACTTTTCCAAATTTGGCATAGTGATTTCAAATATAATGAGCAATGCTTTTTAGGCAATTTTTTTTATTTAAATATAATTGATTTATTTTAAACGGTGTTTTTCACCTAAAAAAAGAGTTGCGCCAACACTTCTAGTATAAAAAGTTTTACATTAATTAACCTGAAATTTTTTACAGATGCTATTTCAATATATATCTGTGCCATAAGCCTCTAACATCTGGTGCAAATATAGTAGTTTTTTTTTAAAAAAAATTTTCAAATGTAAGTTCATCGAAAAAAAAAGAAAAATATTTTTTTAGTTAAATTTGACATTTTTCTGAATAACTTCTTTTCTTGTAATTTGTATGTAACTCTAGAGGGTCATTGCATGTATCAGTTCAAAACTGAGAATTTAAGCCATCATTAATGCTTATAGGAGGAAAATTCAATGTGGTTAGACTTGTTAGCGTAAACCTCTTTTTTAGAAAAAACACCGTTTAAAATAAATCAATTATATTTAAATAAAAAAAATGCCTAAATAGCATTACTCATTATATTTGAAATCACTATGCAAAATTTGGAAAAGATTAAAGTAATAGTAAAAAATTTTAGAATTTTGGGTATTCGCCTACCTTAACCTGCCCACGGCGGATTTCTTATTTCTTTGTGGGGTACGGAAGATCCCAGGCACTAGATATTGGTAATACTAATGTAGACAAAGTCGTGAAAAACCTTGACGATGCTGCAACCAGTGTTTATCGAAGTCGTTGTTATGGTTAACATTAAATTGCCTGGAGTAGCGATTATTATTAATATTTTGATTTTTCATACATAACTTTGCAATATAATATTCGAACCAATAAAAGCAAAATTTAATTCTAGAGGCATTTTATCTAGCTACATTTATATAAAAAACCCTATTTTTGAAAATATTCAATTCAGTTTGAGTAAATAAGCTTTCGAATAATAATTATTTCATTGGATTGACAGTTATTTGGTTGAAGCCGGTTTTTGGTCTCATTCCCCTCGTATCTGTGGAGCCACAAGTCCGATGGGCGGCTGTAGCATAATACCATCGTCCCTCAATGTTGCTGTTCTTTCCTTGTTGCTATATTGAAATAATTATTATTCCGTAGCGAAATTGGTAAAATTACTTTGTTCTTCCACCGAAAAATGGTCAAAACGTAATTTTTTTTCTCGCATATTTTATAAACGTTGCAACTATTTGCTACCATTTTATTAACGTTTCAGCCCGCGAGAAATTGGTTGAAAGTTTGTATTCCTAATGAGCAGTGGTGAAAGTGGGAAAAAAATAAGTGGGGGGGATGCCCTTTAAATTAGAAATTGCCATGCCCCATCCCCCTCTATGGATCATGGATTTGAGAGATATAAGAAGTGGGGGGATGGAAAAGGGGGGTGACGCGTCACCCCGCGTCTCCCACCACTTCCAGGCCATTGCTAATGAGACACTAAGCCTGGTATTGATACTTATCCTTGATTACACAACGAAAATGATACTTAGTTTCTGCAACATGAAGCAGTTTTTGATTATCTCGTAGCCTTTGCAACAAAAAATATTTTATCCTTCCATATTATCAGATTATTTTTTTATAGTTTGTGCCGTAAGGCGGAAAAACGTCAACTAGAGTTTCTGATGCTCTCTTTTTGAAATTAAAACTTATCCAGCTTCAATATGTGTGTAGTGTGAAGTAGGGTGACATGAGGTCATTTTGTTTGGACAAAAAATAAACTTTTATACTGAACTCCCACATTTTATGTAATTTTCTAAAACCAGTATAATTGTTTTGGTAATGAATTATTAGATGTATGGGGTCCGGGTATCATTGTTGAATTTTTTTTATTTCCTCTGTAACAAGATTAAAAATAATAATAATCATGGGAGCAAAGAATACTTGGGGAAAATGATCTGTATGAACAGTTTGTTTTCAATCTGTTCTGCACAGTAATATAGACTACCTACAGCGCGGTAAATTGTGTATATTGGCGCAATATTATTTAACTCGAAAATATAGCATTGTTATTTTATTTAACTTTTTTCATAGCTAATATTCATTTCCAATATGTATATAGTTTTCTATGGCTTACTTAAACAAAATAGTATAAAATAAAAATTTCTACTCTAGTCTTAATAATTTTTTTTCTATAATCTTTAAAATAGCATTTGAAATTTTAAAAGAAAACTTTTCATACAGTTTAGTTTACTATATAATAACGATACAATTTCAAAAGTGCTTCTTCATTTGTTTTTAATTTTATTGATTTACAAAAGTACAAAACAAAAATCGATTTCAAACACCAAGTATCAACCCTATTCAAAATTGTAACTACATTTATTTAAGCCAATTAACTTTTACAAAGGGCAAAAAATCAATAGACTTTAAACATCAATGACCAAAACATTTCATCTATTCCACACAAACACTAAAACATGCTTTTCCAGGCAAACCCACCTCAAAAATTCAACAACAAATTCCCCTCCTTCCCCTAACAAGAGGGCTTTCAACAATTTCGTTTTATGCTTTTCTCTTAATTGAATGGTTTATCTAGGCAGCGTCCGAGACGTGTCGTCATATTTCAAGAAGTGCTTATCGTTCATCCAAGGAGGCTTCACCTTTCGCTTTTTTTTTTTCACTATAAATACCGGCGATTTTAGCATACAGTGTAATAACGATGCAATTTCAAGACTGTTCAGACATTTATTTTTAAATCTACAGGTTTATAAAAGTACAAAACAAATATCAATATTGAACAAGCACTAGTAACACCTTCAAAATCGTCCTTTACATTTTGCTTAAAACCTATTAACTTTTAAACAGTACAAAAAATCAATAGATTTTTAAGGCCAAATAGCAACATAATTCATCTATACACAATAAAAACTAAAACATGTTTTTCCAGGCAAACCCAACTCAAACCTTCAACAGCACTTAATACTCCCCCTCCTTCCCCTAACACGAGGGCTTTCAACAATTTCGTTTTATGCTTTTCTCCGAATTGAATGGTTTATCTAGGCGGCGTCCGAGACGTGTCGTCATATTTCAAGAAGTGCTTATCGTTCATCCAAGGAGGCTTCACCTTTCGCGGAACTCCCCTTCCGCTTCTTTTCAGTGTAAGTCCCAGTCGTTTTAGTTTGTAATATAGTAACAATACAATTTCAAGACAGTTCCTACATATATTTTTAACTCTATTGATTTCTAAAAGTTCAAAACAAATATTGATATTGAACACCAAGCAGCAACACCTTCAAAATCGACCTTTACATTTAGTTTCTCAAACCTATTAACCTTTAACAAGTCCAAAAAAATCAAAAGATTTTTAAGACCAAAGAGCAACATAATTCATCTATACACAATAACAACTAAAACATGTTTTTCCAGGCAAACAAAACTCAAACCTTCAGCAACACTTAATACTCCCCCTCCTTCCACTAACACGAGGGGCTTTCAACAATTTCGTTTTATGCTTTTCTCCGAATTGAATGGTTTATCTAGGCGGCGTCCGAGACGTGTCGTCATATTTCAAGAAGTGCTTATCGTTCATCCAAGGAGGCTTCACCTTTTGAGGAATTCCCCTTCCGCTTCTTTTCAGTGTAAATCATAGCATTTTTAGAATACAATATAATAACAATATAATTTCAAGAATGTTCCTACATTTATTTTTAAATCAATTGATTTCTAAAAGTACATTACAAAACAAATATTAATATTGAACACCAAGTAGAAAAACCTTGAAAATCGCCCTTTACATTTAGTTTAAAACCTATTAACTTTTAAAACGTACAAAAAATCAATTGATTGCAAAGACCAAATAGCAACACAATTCATCTATATACAACAAAAACATGCTTTTCCTCGTAAACCAAACTCAAACCTTCAGCAACACTTAATACTCCCCCTCCTTCCCCTAACACGAGGGGCTTTCAACAATTTCGTTTTATGCTTTTCTCGAATTGAATGGTTTATCTAGGCGGCGTCCGAGACGTGTCGTCATATTTCAAGAAGTGCTTATCGTTCATCCAAGGAGGCTTCACCTTTCGCGGAACTCCCCTTCCGCTTCTTTTCAGTGCTTTTCGCGCAAATCCCCACAGGTGCGTAAGTTCGCCCTGAAAAGGGTAAATCCATCCCTCTTTTAGACCCCGATTATACACAAAGGATAAAGACCGGAGCTCCTACAGTGTCGAAATGCCTTAAGATTTTAAGTGGAAGAGACTTTAAATCGTTTATTTCGGGAAGGGATGGTGCTTGGGGGGGATTTTGCTAGTGAATAAATACGAACGTTTGCAATTTGTTTTTTTGTGTAAGAGATTGAAATGTATTTGTTTGTGTTGCATTGATATTTAAATTCGTATTTATTTAATTTGTTAAATGATTATGTCTCTTTATAAGAATAGTCATTGTTTCAACTTTAATTTTCAACTATGTCATACATTTCTTTGTGTAGCATATTTTAAAGAACATCCATTTGTTGCCAAAGATTAATTTTTCAGATAAACCTCTATTAGGAATTGAGCTTCAACTAAGATATTCTTGAAAAACTTTGCCATTTTGTGCATCAGATGATTATAGTTTTGCAAAATATAATGCAATAGCTTTAACTTTGTACAATTGGAAATTATAATCAATTTTTTCGTTAGTCCTTCAAAGATTTCAGAAATAAAATGAATTTCCTTTATTTTACCCAATTTATTTTGCTTCTAACTTTTATCACTTATTAACTAGAATATTTCAAAATATGTTAATGTTTTGGAAGTACTTTAGGAACTTACTTTCAGAACATTTTAAATCGTACAGAATAGCATTTTGGTAGACTGTAATCTTTTTTTCTCATTTTCTATTTCAAAATAAAGTTTGAACTTGTGTATTTTATAAATATGCACTTGGAGCGCTTGTATGCAATTAAGATATTTCTCATACATATTTTTTCATCATTTTTTTCAAGTAATTTATTGGCCAAGCACTAATAAGAGAATATATTTTTTATTTAAAACTCCAAAATGTTGGCATCCCTATAATTAAATACTATTTTTATGGAGTGGCAGTTGAATTTATTCACAATATTAAAACAATGGAATAACGTAAAACAATTGCACTAGAGACAACAATTAACATATCAGCAAAAAAAGGATAAAGAAACATTTCTTTTTTTACTCTTCCGGTATTCAGATGATATTATTTTTTTTATTTGTTTTGTAATATTTTACTAAAATGTGTTTAAAAGTTACCAGTTCCTCATTTAAATCCCTTAAATGTCGAAATCAATTAATCTTAATTAGAATTATAGGAGAAGAGATGAACTCCCAGCCAAAAATTGTAGTCAACTTATCTGAATCAATAAAGTAACATTTTCCAGTATTTTGAATTTTCAGAGCTGTGTTATAAGCTCTCAATAAAAACTAATAACACAAGACTTGATAACATAAAATAATTATTTAATTAAATACCATGAATTTACATTCAAAAGTTAAGCTTAATATTTAGACACAGTGGTTTTGAAAATTACATAATAGTTTTTCTTCTTAATAGCTTTCTTTAAACAATAATTAGAAACATCAAACCTAAATTTTGCGTGATGATCTACTGCCTACTAATAAAAAATCGTTATCTCTTATTTACTCGCAGTTTAATATTAAAATCAAAACAAAACAAAAAATAATTATTAAATTCAAAAGTTTTATTATATATTTCATAGAATAACACACACACACACACTTCAAAATTTCAATAATATTTTTTTTTAAAAAATCTCGCACTCACAATACATATTTAGTGCATTTTAACATGTCTAGATATGCAAGTACTTCCTTCATTTAGTGACGTCCATCATTTAAGGGGGTATAGGACACAAAACCTTCAAAAAAATCAAAAAAATTATTATTATCATAAAAAATAGCACAAATATTTTAGAATAATTTAAAACAAAAATTTTATTTATATCTGCAGTAGAACGTGAGATGCGTAGTTTTTTGTGTCATGACATCTGTGTTGGCCAACCACGTTTATAATCTTTGCTTCCTCGTAATATTAGATAGGAACAACGTTATCGAATCCTTAGTTGTTAGGTCGGTTTGGAGCGCTTCAGTAAGGAAAGGGATAAACTTCAAAGCTGTTTTTCTCCTTGATCGTGTTTTCGATGATTGTTTGACTTTAAATTGATATAACTCAAAATCTAATGCACGTAGAGTGTCAAAATTTTCCACTCATATTTTTCAAACACATATCTTTAATTTTTCTTTAGGGATTAGTTGAAAATAGTTTATTTTTTTATTTATCAATTTTTATACAAAAGTGAACCTGTGAAATTATTAAACAAAACTTCAATAATTTTTTTTAAAAAAACTATGGCAAATAGGAAAAATCGGTAAAGACAGTTTGTTAAATACATTTTTCTGTTTATAAAAACGCTAAATATTTGTTTGCCAATAAATAAGTTTTTGACTTATAACAAAATTAAGAGACATCACTTTTCGACACATTTTATTTTTTTAAAAAATAAATAATGATAATTTAAAACCTTTGACTATCTAAAAGTGTAAGTATATTTAGTATGCATTTATGGAAAAAAAATTATATTGATATCTGCAATATTAAAACAAAAGTTAAAAGTGTCCCATACCCCCTAAAGACAAGTTATTGACGAAGTTCATTTTAAAATAACCCGAAAAATATAATATTTTCATTGAAATGAATTTTAAATGTTTTATTTTGGAGGCAAGAAGAATATAAGATGTTTTACTCGGCATCCAATAAATAACAAAAGCAGCCGATCCGGCTGAGCAGTGGTTAAGATGCTAGCCTTTAAAGTGCTGGGTCTGGGTTCGAATCCTGTTGAGGCATGGATATTTGTCGAGTATATGCGGAGTACGCGCTCGTTAAATATCTTGAGTCCGAAAGTCCTGTGGGCAGTTTCGAACGGGTACAGGTCCCTGGAGAAAATTTTCCTCCCCTTCAGGGACGTGTCTAAATTGTGGAGGTGGCGACAGATGGCAGCATCTGTCATTTGTGTATGTGTGTGTCTTGTGTTCTCCTACTTGATGATGGTTTATAAGCGGGTCCTTACGACCAAACACACAAGCCAGAAAATATATGTCTACCAACCAACCAACCATAACAAAAGCATCCATGAGAAAATTAGGGAGGCAATTGTCAAAGATCCTTTTAATAAGAATTTTCACCTCATTACTAAACAAGAGGACTTCCGAAAAACAGTCATGGGATAAATGAAAAAAAAAAGAAATTTCTTACAATAGGGGAGACCGGGGTTAGTTGGCATAAGGGGTTAGTTGGCATTGTGCCTTTAAAAAAATTCACTGTTTATTATGAGCGCAACTGAGCCTGTCACATGATCGTCATTTAAACGTCCAACTTGCATGAGAACGCCAGTTGGATCCAGCCATTGCCTTTAGAGGAAGGATGGAAAACGTGATTTTCATATAAGAAAGTAAACTTTTGATTATTCAGTATTTGTCGTTTTGTACAGTAGTATAGTCATTCAGGAATAACATTCACAAGTTTTTAGTATCTTTGGGCATTTAGCTACGAGGTTATAAGTCCATTTCTGCAATAGTTGATAAACACAAGTTTTGGTCGCCAAGTTTATTTTACTTGCTCTATTGGGGTTAGTTGGCATAGGGACTCGGGGGCTAGTTGACATAAGCTGGCAGGGTATGCCAACTAACCCCGCAACAACGGGTAAGTTGACATAAGTATGCTAACATTCATAGCGACCTAATTTTAGTTAGGTATAGGCTACTTTATAATAATAAATTATTATTTTTATCTATACATATATAAATGTTTAAGGCGTTTTCTTTTAACAGTCATAACTCAATAACGGCTGGACAGATATTAACTTTTACTTTAGATACTTTTACGTAGATTTGCCGTACTCAGAGTTTTAAAAAAGGGCATAATTTAAGACTATACAAATTTCAGCTCGATTTCAAGCAAACGGTTATCTAGTTATTATTATGTAATAAACGGAAACTGTAGGTTCACTTTTTCTGCCTTACCTATCTATGATAATGTAAATATTTTTTGTTCATATTATGAGTACCTATAAACAAAAACTGAGAGGGCTACAATGACAGCAGATCATCGAAAGAGAGCTGTTGAGGCACACTTACTTGAAAAAAAAAGTTTGAGAAAAGTAGCGGATGAATTTAAGATCTCTGTTAGAAGTCTCGCATGGTATTGTAAGATCGCAAAATTAAAAATGAATTCTCTCTGCCTAAAGGGTACCAGAGGGTATTGGAGGATATGGGATAGTGCGGCAGGTGTTCACTCCTGAACAAGAATTTGCTTTGAGTGAATACCTTGTGAAGGCAAGTGACATATATTTCGGCCTGAGCCCAAAATAGGCAGGAAAGTTGGCATATCAATATACAGTTGCTAATGACACTGCACATCCTAGTAGTTGGGACTCAAAAGAATCAGCAGGTGTTGACTGGTTTTCTTTTTTCCTAAAACGTCACCCACAACTTTCAATACGTACCCCCGCGGCAACGAGTTTGGGTCGAACGTCCAGTTTCAACCCACATAATGTTCAAAGATTTTTCAACCTCCTATAATCAGTAATGAACCAACATTCATTTACCGCCCAGGACATATGGAATGTTTAATTAAAAGCTGATTAACATTTATTATAATTACACCTTACATAAAGACGAGTAAAAACGCTTGCCTCACTTATGCCAACTTACCCCACTACCTATGCCAACTAACCCCGATACCGGGGTAGGTTGGCATAGTTTGACTGGACAAGGAAAAACATTTTTCACACAAAGTGGCAACAATATATTTATTCAATTGTATGTGTGATTTGTAGCCAAAATGTTTACCTACATTACCAACTTTTTACATTTCAAATATCTTCAAACCAAAAAATTAGAAAAAATTTGAAGTGAAAACTGTGCCAACTAACCCCGGTCTCCCCTAAGTATTTAAGAGTGAAGCATATGAAGAGTGCAAAATAAATTATGTTTCTTATTATGAAACGGTAGATAATAAAAATTTATTTACAATATTACAAGACAAATAAAAGTTTCCTAAAAAATTTAACTTAAAAATCGGTGATTCTTTATGTAAAGAGGCATACAGTAAAACAATTGTCCACAAAATTCAATAGAGAAAAAAACGAGATTTTAAGAGAAATTAATAAATTTCTCATTATAAGAGTAGCATGAAATAACATTGCTTTAATGCAATACAAGTAGAAAAGACAAGGCACCCAAAGAATAAGGAATAAATATTCAAAAAGATGATATTATTAGTACGAAAACATTTAATTATTCTAAGAATCAGAGAAGACAGAAGAAATATACATTTAAGGAAATAAGAAATATGTTTAATGTGAAACACAATAAGACATTCGCTTCAATTATTCTTGGAAAAGAAAAAAAACAGTAAAGATTCCATAGCCTACAGGAGAGGAAATGAAATGTCCGATTATGAAAGATAACACAATAAAACTTTCATTTTAACAATCCAAGAGAAATAAAATTAGAAAGGCACAATAAAAAAGAGAAAAGTGTAATAATCTAATGTGAAAGGAAAATAAGACACACTAACACAATTGACTTTTATGTTATTAGAATCAGAGCAACGTTAAAGAAGCCATGGTAAAAGTGAAAGAAAATAAAATGCTTTAATATTTGTGAATGATCACACAGTTAGTTATAGAACTTTGATAATCATGGCGAAGGTAAAACAGCAAGTAGAACGCAACCAAAATGAAATTAAGTGAAAAGCATCAATTTGAAAGAACACACTGTTAAGATCAGACTTAAAGCACATTCAAAATAAGAGGAAGTGATATTACTTAATGTGAAATTACACATTATTTTGTATTTCACATTGATAATCAAGAGGAATAGAAAACACAAAAGAAAATACAACCAAAAAGCAAGGAAGAAAAATGTCTTAAGTAAAGGGTGCACTTATTATAAAACATTTCATTCCAAAACAGTAAGAAGTAGAGAAGAAAAGAAGGAAAGCACATTCAAGAAAAGAGGAAGTGAAATATCGGAATGAGAAAGTGCACAAATAAGACATTTCACTTCGATGAACAAAAAAAGTAAAGAAAGCATGGCCAATGGGAGAGGAAGTGCAATGTCTTAATGTTAAAAAATACGCAGTAAGACAATTCCCATTGACAATTAAGGGGTCACAGGAGTCTTAAAAATGTGCAAAGAAGATACTACATAGCATAGTTTGATCTCTATTGTAATTTTTTAACTACTCAATAAATGAGTATAATTTTTTTATATGTAATTCTACAGGATTTATTTATTATAAAAGAAGTTTTAAAATTTCTGAAACTTTAGCCAAAACTAAAATAAATGATATTGAACATGAAGGTACTTGAACACACTGTGATTAGGCTTGCGCGGCAAATTGTGAGGTCAAAATTGAAAAAATGACCAAGAAAATGACTTTATATTGTACAAATATGTACAAACAAAGACTTATACCTAAATTCTCAGCTCATTTTTAATTAGAAATTATTTTTTAAAAAATTTAAAATCAAAATTTTAAAATTTTTATTAATTTTTTTAGAAAAAAGTTCTTAAAAAAATTTCTAATTAAAATTGTGCTGAGAATATAGGTATAAGTCTTTGTTTGTACATATTTGTACAATATAAAGTCATTTTCTTGGTCATTTTTTCAATTTTGACCTCACAATTTGCCGCGCAAGCCTAATCACAGTGTGTTCAAGTACCTTCATGTTCAATATCATTTATTTTAGTTTTGGCTAAAGTTTCAGAAATTTTAAAACTTCTTTTATAATAAATAAATCCTGTAGAATTACATATAAAAAAATTATACTCATTTATTGAGTAGTTAAAAAATTACAATAGAGATCAAACTATGCTATGTAGTATCTTCTTTGCACATTTTTGAGACTCCTATGACCCCTTAAGGAAGCCTGGAAATCAGTAAGGAAGACACAGTCAAGAAGAGAGGTTGCGAAATGTCTAATTGTTAAAGGGTAGAAAGGGCTCCAGTATTCCAAGAAAATTATAAAACTGCAAAATACACACAGTCAGGAGGAAAGAAGGTGGAAATGTCTCGATGTCAAATAACTTACAATGTGATACTTCATTTCCCCACACCAAGTAGAGAAAACAATAAAGAATAATTCAAATTTAAGAAGAATGGAATTGAACTCAATTTCACTTAAAAATCCAAGAAGAAAAAATGGTAAGACGATGTTATGAATAGTCTTGAAGTAAAAAGACAAATAATGACATTTCACTTTCATATAATAAACAGATATATAAAACAGCAATAAAGACATAAATAAAGAAGTGGAGGGAAGTGTCTTGATACGAAAAGATCCGCAATCAGACATTTCACTTCAATACGACAAAAAGCGTAGAAAACAGCAATGAAGATATAATAAGAGAAGATTAAATGAAATTGTGTGTTATGTAAAAGAGTCTTTATATGTGAAGGGACAGTTAAATCACTTCACTTTGGGGAATTTAAATAAGCAGAGAAAATATAAAAAAAGAAACATTTCCTATTGCAATTGAGCAGATAATATCGAACAATATTTACACCGATTGGCTTAGGAAGATTAAAGAGGAGTGAAATCTTTATTGTTGTGTGGCTCAAAAATAATAAGAAAAAATTCCAATACCAGAGAAGAAGTCACGACTCCCTAAAAGAAGCGAACGTGAGTGTGGATAACTTAACTTACATGGCCAATAAAGTTCTCCGTGACGTCCAGCTTTTTGTCAGGTTCGGAAATAGTCGGCTATTCGGAACCTGAAAAGCACAACATATAGTTCACGAACAGGTTTCGATCTTCTCCCTCAAAACAGCCAACCTACCGGACAGGAAGAAGCCTGTGTCATATAATGACATTCTCTGACCTAAAATATGAGTAGGACATGGCATAAAATCATTTAAGAGGGATTGTCAGTCCAATAGAGCATTAATTTTGGAATCACAACTTCCGCAGAAGTATTGCTTTGCCATGTAAACTCTTTTTCCCCAGGTATGGGAATCAACATAACAACAAATTGAAACAAATTAGAAAAGAAAATGTTATCTAGTTATTTAATTATATATTTTTGAAGTTGTGAAATGCCAAAAATATACAGCAGATTGCGACACTATTTCAAAACATCATCAATTAATAATTAAATGGCCGGATGTAATTTTCTTTCCAATTTTGTTTTAAATGGATTTTATGATGATTCCCATGCCTGGTGAAAATGGGATAACATGGCAAAGCAATTCTTTTGCAAGAGTTGTGATTTCAAAACTAATGCATTAGCTCTATGGGACTGACAATCCCTCTTAAACGGGAGTGAAATTTCTAATTGTTATCGACTATTAATAAAAATGTTGTCATCACTGAACAGCATTCGACTAGAATTATATGCCCCAAATTTTATATGTTTGGATAAAAAACGGGCAACATGTTTGTAAGTACAATGTACTACAGAAACAAATCTTTTCACAGAAAACTCTGATAATTTATTTCTCTAAAAATAGATGAAACAGCCGGCACAAGTAAAAAACCGTTGCAGCAAGATATTTAAAACTTTTTCGAAAACTGATTCATCTTTCACAAAACAATGTTGCCACAGACAAAACTTAATCCATAAAATAAAATAAATAAACTACAATTAACATCCTCCCACCTTGAGATGCTGCAGCATCTCAACATACGAGTATTACTACAATAATACATAAAAAATGAAAATTTTGTCTGGGCAAAAACACAAAATTTAAAACTGCAAACGTTCAGGAAAATTAACTACACGTCCTTGTTTAGTGACATACGATGTGGTTTGTCCTGTAGTATTCACAGCTGCATCATTTATGGGACAGTTCACAAGGTCTGATTTTGAAGATACTTCTAAGGGATATATTCGCTGGACAGGACGGAGGAGCTTCGAATAGGCAGTCTGAACTCTGACTAGTCTAACATTGCCATAACTCGACAATACGCCCTAAAGGCCAATCAATTCTTTTTGTGTTGTCAGATCCAACTAATACGATGTCTCCCACCGATATGGTTCGAGGATCTATCTTCTTATTTCTTTGCACAAGCAGACCCAAATATTCCGAACGAAATCTGTTGCGAAGATCTTTTTGTAGGGCGTGCCTATATTTTACTCTTCGACTTAAGCTCTTTTGGTCAACAGAATCTAAGTCGGGAGTTCTCCACTCTTGTATATCTTGAAGGAACATCGAGGGGGAAAGAGGTATAGGATCTTCATTATTCTCCGAGATGTAAGTTAGTGGACGAGAGTTCATGAGTGATTCGCAGTCGCACAAAACTGTGACCATCTCCTCTTGGGATAAGAGAGCACGGCCTAAAACTCTTTTCAAGAGATCCTTCAATACTCGTATGAGGCGCTCCCACCATCCACCCCACCACGCAGCTGTCGGGGGGTTAAACTTCCAATGAATATTATTGATGGCACCGTGCTTGATAATCTTATTCCAGTCGAGCAAACGTAGACAGTTAGCAGCACCAATGAAATTTGTGCCGTTATCACAATATATAGTAGTACATCTACCCCTTCTTGCTACAAACCTTCTTAAAGCCATCAGAAACGTTTCTGTTGAAGCACCACTAACAAGTTCAAGGTGAACGGCTCTATAAACTGCACAGGTAAAGATGAGTACCCAAGCCTTCGAGTTGTCTTTAAGGTGCAATGGCCCTGCAGCATCTACTCCAGTAATCTGGAAGACTGCCGCATCTTTTACCCGGTCTTCAGGGAGAGGAGACACAGTACTTTCCAACTTCTGAGAAGAGAATCTTGCGCATATGGTGCACTTTGCGACAATTTTCCTGGTAATTCTCTTGCCATTCACAATCCAGTATTTTTCTCTCAATATATTAAGTAGCATTTGAGCTCCGCAATGAGAATTTTTCTCATGATGAAAACGTATGAGTCTTAGCACAACCTCATGATTGCCAGGCAAAAGGACCGGTTTCCGAAAGTCTTCTTTATCTTTCCTGTAGATAATTTGGGTCTTCACCCTCACAACGCCTTCATCATCAGTATATATTGAGAGGTTTTTAAGCTTCTTGTGATTCAGTACTTCATTACATTCTTGTTGAATCATTTTTAGAACAACTAACTCTGCTTTTTCATATTCTAATGCAGATATTTCTCCAAAAGCTCGACTTCCTTTGGCAGAAGAGGAATTCCCAATAAACCTGAGAATCCAACAGATCATTCGAATGATCCTTTCATAATTTGAAAAGTACTTGTAGTACCAGTTAGTTTCTTTATTTTCCTCGACATTAGCAAGTGTCGTAACGGATTTTAATTTTTCTTTTGAAATTTCTTCTTCATTCAGTATTTCAGTGGATTTTAGGTGGCTCCAATTATCTCGAGGTTCCTTCAGCCAATTCGGTCCCTCCCACCATGCAAAGTCGAGGAGTTGCTTTGCATTACATCCTCTCGAGGGTAGATCTCCAGGATTTAAATGGCTCGGAACATGATGCCATGACGAAGGATTACTTAATTTTCTTATTTCTTGTACCCTGTTTCTAACGAAAACAGACCAGTTCTCTACTTTCGAAATCCAGACAAGAGCCGTAGTTGAATCGCTCCAGAAATATTGCTTGATATCCTGCCAGCCGAGGGCTTGCACAACTGAGTGTGCAAGTCTAGCTCCCACCAAGGCAGCAGTCAACTCGAGCCTAGGTATGGTCCCTTCTTTGAGTGGTGCAATACGAGACTTTGCTGACAGAAGACTGATTTTGACATCATCTTCATCTTCAATTCTCAAGAAAACCACAGCTGCATAAGCCTGTTTACTGGCATCGCAAAATGTATGTAGAGAACAGTTATTTAGATTTTCTGAGGTAACTTGAATCCACCTGGGAATCTCAATTTCTTCCAATACTTTCAAATCTGCATACCACAGAAGAAATTCTTTTTTCAGATCTTCTCTGATCTCTTCATCCCAATCAACGCCCATCACCCATGTCTTTTGTAGCATTAACTTAGGGCACAACATGACTGGAGCGGTATATCCAATGGGATCGAAAATACGGTGCGCCACAGACAGAATAGATCTCTTGGTGACTTTTTCCACGCTCAATTCCTTCAACCAACTCATATTGACTTTGAGTGTGTCTTCGGTTTTATTCCATTTTAAGCCTAACACGGATGATTCTGAGGTTAAATTCTTGCAATATGAGTGTTCCCAGCTCCTCACCTCGAAACTACCTTTCTGCATCAATTCAATGGATTTTTGTTTAAATTCTTCCATTTCAACTGAAGTATCCACGCTGGTTAAAGAATTATCAACATAGAAACTCTGCAAGAGCCTTTTCTTGTAATCTGCATCGTATCCTTGAACATTTTGTATGTGATACCTTATGACAGCTGCCAAAAGGAAAGGACTACTCGTTACTCCGAAAACCACTCTTGCATGTCGAAATATTTTGCACGTTTTATTCTCTTCGTCTTGCCACCACAAGAACCTTAAATAATCTCTATCTTCTTTGGTGACACTTAACTGTAGAAACGCTCTTCTGACATCTGAAGAAGTACCGATACGTCTTTCTCTGAAACGCAGCAAGACATCGGGGATAAGTTCGATCAAATTTGGACCACTGTGCAAACAATCGTTAAGGGAAGGATGACCCTTCATACGGGCAGAAGCATCGAAGACTGGCCTAATAGGAGTAGTACTGCTTTCCTTTATAACTGCCCTATGTGGCAAGTAGTTCCCTGGTAAGGCAATTTCATTAGAGGGTACTTCTTCAATAATTTCCTCGTCCAGCCAGCTTTCGAACACCTTTTCATAGTCATAATAAATATTCTTGGATTTCAGCTGAAGTGTTGTTCGCTCTAATCTCTTCTTTGCCAGGTTATAGTTATCGGGTAAAAAAGATTCGTTTTCTTCCCATGGTAAACGGACTTCGTACCTTCCGTGATCATTGACCTTTACAGACTGAAGAAAATGCTCTTGGGCCTCAAAATCTTTCTCCCTTTTAGATTTCTTCTCAATGGGATCTTTGATTCCGATTAAGTCTAGTCTCCACAGATCGGCCATCTCCGCTTCTTTAACAAAAAGTGATATAACTGACATGGCTAGATTTTCTGTACCAGGCTTCTGATGCGGCACCTTTCCCATTAAGGTCCATCCGAGACTTGTTTCTGTTGCAACCATGCCATTTGACAAAACCTTTTGCTGCCCAGTCAATAAACTGCCTATCATATCTGCTCCTACTAGTATGTGTACTTGTTCATAGGTCTGGCTAACATCAGACAAATTGATTCCTAAAGTCTTTAATTCTTTGAGCCATGGACCTCTGCCTACTGGCAATATCTTCTCACAAATAAGATCTTGGCCCATTACTTCCAATTTGCATGAGAATTTTCCTTTGAGCGATGCAACTGTTATTTCATACTTCTTGTGTTTTCTAGCATCAGTGATTACACCTCCAAATAGGGAATGGGCCACGTTCATTTCTTCAAAAGGGGTATACATCATCGACTTGGCAACGTTATTGACGATGTAGGATCTCTGTGATGCTGTATCAAACAAAAGACGGACGCTCATTTCCTTACCGTTGGCTACAAGCTTGGCGACCAAAGTTTGCAGAAAAACTTCTGGTGCCTGATTTAAATGCGTCATATTTACATCATTTACAGGCGTCTCTGTCTGCGAACCTTCTCGTTCTTTCGAAGCTGATTTACTCATTTTTTCCAAGCTATCACACATAAGTGTAACGTGTTTTCTACCACAAATAAGGCATTTTACGAAGCTCCTGCATCGCTTAGCTACATGACCTAGAGCCAAACAGGCAAAACACCCTTTCTTACTTTTAACTATTTCCTGCCTCTCAGCTAAAGACTTTTTCTGAGCGGAAAAACAATCAGAACTGTTATGCTTACCATCACAAAACAGGCAGCCTTTTCTTTGTTATTTGACGTAAGGAGCTGCGTGTAAGGCAGAGGCTGTTGATGGCGCTCTGATTTTATTTATTTCATATGCAACTTTCTTCTTTGCACCCTTGGTATCTTCAACTTTGAGCAGGCCAAAACCATCCATCGCTAAATTAATTCGAGCTTCACCCTCCACTTCAGCTTTTAGAAACACCATCAGCTTGTTTAGCCTTTCTTTTGCTTCTATTTTAGGAGTTGAAGAATTGCTTCGATGATATGCCTTCAAAAATTCTTCCGGAAAACAAGATTCTACCATCGGGTAAAGTATAGATGCACACTTGTCTGTAGTAACTCCAAGAGTGTCTAATGCTCTTAGGTAAGTTTCCAGTTTATCATACAAAGATGTAAGGGGAAAAGATCTATTCACCTGAACATTGATGATTAATTTGA
Organism: Hylyphantes graminicola; assembly: GCA_023701765.1. Lineage (NCBI taxonomy): Eukaryota > Metazoa > Arthropoda > Arachnida > Araneae > Linyphiidae > Hylyphantes > Hylyphantes graminicola. Next base: position 34,637,421 of record CM043111.1, on the reverse strand, counting down.
GAAGTTCCCTTACGTAGATCTCCACTAGAAGATCCTCATTTCCAAATCTTGATTTCAGACTGTCGACGGCCTTAGTATAATTTTCGCCAGTTGGCGGGAAACTTTCGACGATTTCTCTCGCTCTGGAACCCATCACAGTAGCTTGAATCAAATATTGGAACTTGTCTTCAAGTGCAATGTCCGCATCATTATCGATGTGCTGGAACTGGTTCCAAAACGGGAGCCACTCTTTGACATCGTCGCCAAACTGTCTGAACTCCAGTTTCGGCAATGTAAACTTCCTCCTGGAATTCACTGCTTCAACATTAACGGAATTTGGATTGGCGGCATTTTGAGCAGTCATTTCTCGACATTGCGCCTGTATCTTGGCCATTTCTAATTCATGGGCCATTCGGGCTTTTTCTAACTCTGAAGCTTCCTTTGCTTTTTCTAGCTCCATTGCATCTTTCTTTTCTTGAAGAAGTCGTTCTTCTCTTTCTTTTTGAAAAAGTATTTCTTCTTGTTTCTTTCGTTCTCTAACGGTATCCTCAAGTACTTGTTTAACAAATTCTGGATCCTTGTTATATTCATTGCTAGCCAAAATCAAGTCCTTCAACTTTGCTAGAGTTGATCCCACCGGCGCTGTTTCGTTAATTTCTTCCAGAACTACAAGCAAATCTGCTTTCTTGTATCCGGATTTAAAGAAACTTGCCATTTTGTTTTTTCGCAAGTCCCTGTTCGGGCGCCAAAATGTAAGTACAATGTACTACAGAAACAAATCTTTTCACAGAAAACTCTGATAATTTATTTCTCTAAAAATAGATGAAACAGCCGGCACAAGTAAAAAACCGTTACAGCAAGATAGTTAAAACTTTTTCGAAAACTGATTCATCTTTCACAAAACAATGTTGCCACAGACAAAACTTAATCCCTAAAATAAAATAAATAAACTACAATTAACAATGTTCCTGTTCCATATGTGAATATTATTAAAGCCTCCATAATCAAACCAAAAATTTTAGCTTTAAAATTTTTAAATTAGATTATGGTGCATCTTTATTTTGTTACAAATAAAGTGCGTAAGGGCCTAAATTTATCTTATACGCTGTTAAAAAATTATGATGCAGGGTTGCATCGGAATCCTGGAACATTCTAGCTGCCACCCCTATTTGGAGCGCGAATTTACCAATTTTATGTTAAAAGCTTAAACTCTCTGTTTGATACACCGCAAAAGTGATGATTCAACACTACAAATAGTGGTGGCAGCTAGAAAGTTTGAGGATTCTGGTGCAATCGTGGGCCAAAATTTTAAACAATGCAGTTTGTTTATTTATTCAAACTCTATTTATACACCCTAGAGTCCTATATTTTATTTGCTGGTGAGAAATGGGTAAAATTAGTTTTAGTATATATTTTTAATACTCTATTAACATCATTCTCAACTAATTGAAGGGTTCTTGTATTTTGTATAACAGGTAATAGTATTGTTAGGTTTGCCAGAAAAATGAAAACTTAAATTTTTAAAAAACCAAATAAGTCCGACTACCAAAATTCAAATTTTTTAATAACAAAACATACAAATTTGTTGGTTTAAATTTTGTTTACCCAGTTATTGCTTATAGAGTAAAGTGTTTGCTTTCTGGTAGTTAGGTTCACATTGCTTCTGGTTCTAGATAGGGAAAAATCTCCTAGGATAAATCCTTCCCTGTAATGATAAATTTTGCAGGCTCCTGTAATGATAAATTTTGCAAACTTCATTTGTACAAAATTATCAATGTTTCCTTAGGTATAAACTTATCACTGTTTAAATGCACAGAAACAAAATGCTAAGAAAAATAAAAAATAATAAGAGCATTCGTTCTCATTTTTGTATTTCTAAACTAAACAAACTTTTTTGTGATACACGTACTATATATCAATACTAACAATTAAATGTATACAATCTTTCATCTTTAATTAAAATGTTAGCATAAGAATACAAATTTAATTATTTAATGTGTACATGAGGACCGTGTTTTGTAATTTGATTCTTGATGTCAAAACAAACAAAACTATCATTATATGATTGCTCTTGGAAATTTGTAACAAAGAGCCGGAGGTTAGAAACGTAATGCGTTCTTAAGGATTTATTTAATCTCTTACTAACTACCGATCGTTTTCTTAATTGCCTTTAAATACTCCCATTAAAAGTTTTAGTAACGTTACAAGGTTTACTTTAAGAATCATAATTAGCATTAAGTGTATTTTAATGCTTTATATAAAAGAAGCTGCGCCAGCATTTTTGCAAATCTTAAATATTTAATTGATCTTCGTATACTAACATACTAAAACTTAAGAGCTTAAAAAAGTTTAGTATAAAAAAAGCTTCGCCGTTGATTAGGTATAGAAGATTTCTTTTTTTAAAAAATCTTTGGTTTGCAACGATAAAATTTTCAACTTGTATGACGATGAAATATTTTTTTTATTAAACAATATAAAGTTTCAAAATTGCTTTGCTTGAAAAGATGTTTAAGATAATGTCGATAAACTGAAGTTAGAATAAGTCTCCTAATTAGTTTCGTTGACTCATAATTACTCTACTCTAACGCTAATTAGGAGATTTTTTTAAGTTTCGACTATATTTCCTAAAAGTATGAAACTGATACTATTTATTCCAATACTATTTTTACAGAAAACATCGATTGTTCTCTGCAAATAAAAATAATGCACCATTCATCAATTCCTTCGTAAATAATGTGGAGAGTATAAGTTATCTATAGGAAATCCCTCCACCAATTATAAAATTTTTATTTTTTATTAGGATAAAATAAAATTTTCTTATTTGACTGGCTAAATGAAGATGCATTTGTAAAATAATAATTTAAATTTCAAAATTACTCTAAGTTGTAAAATAAATATGACCTAGACAATTTAGAACTATTTACCGAATATCCTATTAAAACAAATGCAATATTGAATGAATGAACTAAATATGCGTAATTTTTGTTCAATTTGCATTGATCAAATTTGACGTCTTCATTATCTCTCTATATAATATGAAATTGTAACTGTAAGATGCTTGAAAGCCACGTAACTCACGTGGCTTCAGCCAATCAGAAACGTCAGAAACGCTGAAAGTAAGTGTGGCGGTGTGCTTCAGGTTGCGTCCCGTGGCTTTGGTAGAGATCGTTGCTTAGCGCTAAAGCTACGTGATGCCCTGGAGCAGTCCCATGGAAACTAGCTTATTTTCACCTGTTAGATTCGGTCTTGAGTTTCCGGATACGTATCGTTAAAACAGTCGAAACCTTTTTCGTCCTGCGCACTCTCCTTGCTGGTCGGGACCTTTTAACTAAAATATTTTAGTATTGTATGTCTGTTTGTGGAGCAATCAAAGAGGAATTGCGTAGCAATTATCTGGGGGTTGGTGAGTGTAACGAGCAGGGGGCTTTGCCCCCTAGTCTAGTAAAAAGAACCAGCAGTCTCATAGATAATAATGCTTCATTTTTTAAATATCTCACAGTATTCGTCAAAGTATTTTTATAAACCGTAGGCATTTCTTGCCAAGTGTGAAAAGGGTTGTAACAAGTACATAAAATAAAAATCAACGTATGTATTTTAAGTATAGCGTGCGTTATTAATAATTAAATAACCACATGATATTTTTTTTCTTCAAATTTTTTATTGGCATTACTATTTTCAAACCTAAGAAAAAATGCGCTAATTTTAAAGAAATGAGTGTGCATTTTTGTGATTTCAAAAATAATGTATTAGGTCAAAAGAACTAGTGCATACAAATTTTAATAAAATGGATGTGTAATATACATTCACGTTTTTTATATAAAGAAATAATATTTTCAAAACATTATTAATTGAATACTATGTATCAAATGAATGAATAAATCAAATGGGTTACCGACAAAGATCTTGTCAATCCTAATGCAATCAGCCACGCTTACCAAACAATTCATTCCCAAGCAATGAAAATAAATATGATAATGGTTGTAACACACACACACACACACACACACACAACTACATGTAAAATAAAAATCAACATATGTATTTTAAGTATTGCATCCATTATTGATAATTAAATAGCCATATATTTTTTTCTTCACATTTTTTATTGACATTACTATTTTTAAACCTGAGAAAAAAATGCGTACATTTTAAAGAAATACAGTGTAAAATTTTATGATTTCAATAATAATTTATTAGTTAAAAGAAAAAACTAGTGCATACAAATTAAAAAAGTGCATGTGTACAATACATCAACTTTTTTATAACAGGAATAATATTTCGAAACATCATTAATTGTATCCTATGTATCAAATGAATAAATCAAGTTTGTCACCGACAAAGATCTTGTCAAACCCAATGCAATCAGCCACGCTTACCAAACAATTCATTCGCAGGCACAAAAACCTTTCAGAGCGTCCACCCGTCCATGTAAGACTTCCTACAAAAGAACAAACAGCTCAATAAAATCACAACGCTTCGATATCGTAGTTAAACGTTACCTGGGTGAAACCGAGAGCGAAAATAATAAATAAATCAACAATAAAACTGTATCTCGGAGTTTCCCAGCAAAACTCCTTTTAAGCCCCGTGTACCGAAAATGTTCTTTTTCCTCGGCATCGGCCCTCGACATCATTTATTTTGGTACCTTTCGAACGCAGAAAAATGGCCGCTACTCGGAGGCACGTATGTAAGCTATTCCTGGAGGGGTGATACGCTTGTTAGAGATAATGGTATTAGGACTTTCCGCTCTCTTCCAGCGTTTCTAAAATTGGATTCTTCAATACATCGCAACATTTCTTTCTCTGTCGGTAATAAGTGTTTCATCAGAGTCCAATATCACAAGGAAGGGAAAAAAAAGAAGGGCAAGAAAAGAAGGAGACCGAAAAAAACTCACAATTCTTTCGTTTCCTCATTTGAGTCTCTCTTCCCCCCTCTTTACTTGCAGGAAGGAAACATTTTACTATTGTTACTTTTTGTCTCTTTTTTTGGGAGAGGAAATTCCGGGGAAATCATAAAATTTGGAACGGGCCAAACGAGACACGAGATTGGAAATTTAGTCTGCGTATTTCTAGTGTTACATCATTCAAAGGGAATTTAGAGAGACATCAATTTCTTTTGCATAGTCATGTGTCTTTGATTCGTTTATCGACATATGACTCATGGACCATTTTAAAACAAAAGGGTGTGACACTGCGATACTTACAAAATATTAATAAATATTATAAATTAATACATTTAAATATACCCATTAGGGATATTTCAATAATTTTAAAACCAAAAAATCTCTACTTCGTCAATTCTTTGCAAATGAGTCGGAAACCTTTGGCATGGCAATTGTGCATGAGCAAAGAAAATGAATATTATGACGTCCAACAAGTACTATAAACTCGTCTATGGCTTGGATGTCATAAAAGTTACTGAAACTAATACATAAACCAGTTAAAATGTCTATCGTACTATTAGAGAACTTTTCTCATAGGTAATATTAAACAGAAAAAAACTATTTTTTAACAAACACAGTCCATATTTTTGCACAATTATACAAAAATATATATGTTCAACATTTATAATATTAGATTTTTTTAAATGTGTCCGATTGAACTTGAAAAAGTAACGGATGCCACCACTACAAACAAATTGACCTGAATAATATATGTATGCTGAATATAATGTCATTAAATATTTTCTCAAATGTGTTGTTTTAAAAGATCTTAAGACGATTAAGTACGTTGGTATATCTAAAGGTAAGTAATTGTTGATATTTAATTTTTTTTCGAAGATTAAGTTGAGTTCAACTTTAGAAGTCGACTACGTCACTCGACTGTCCATATAAATATTACAAAGTATTCGTGACTGATATAAATCTAGAACTGAGGCAAGAACTGCACAAAACTTCCAATCCAATTCCAACAGTTAGGCGAACACTTTAGATGTTTATATGTATGATAAGCATAACATTTAAATAAAAGACACTCCATATAGTAATATCACTAGGAAGCTTTCATACTTTTTCTTTTAAGGTAATCATTAGCCTCAGAACAAAATTGCTACGAACCCAAATCTAAGACTAACAAGGTAAATAAATGGCATGCTACCGATCATTAACTACACTCAAAAATGATATTCTCCAGTTTCTACAAAGACTTTGCTTTTTTACAATGAGTGGCATTAATAGGCAGTAAGTAAATTACCTAATTAAAAGCTACCCACAAAGTAATTTTAACTTCATTGTGTGGCTTCATTGTATGCATTCAGACTTCTAATTACACTTAATCCTTCCTCTATACCCTTAAAAGAATACTTATTCTCTGTCTGACTTTATCGTACTTTCTTGATAGCATTAGGCAAAGAAAATCCAGTAATGCTTGAATAAACTGGAATCGCAGTGCCTCATTGCATCATTTTTATGGAGTTTTAAAAACTATTTGACAATATTTTTGGGTAATAATGATTATTTTATTCAAATGTTTGTTAAATTCACAAGAGGAGCCTAGTCCCTTGTTTAATTTTCCGTTGAGCCTTTTCCTACTTTTAGCAAACCAAGAATAGTGTACGGAAATATTCCTGAAGACTTTATCCACTTTTTTAACATTCGGCAATTAACATACCCAAAAATTCAATATTTGACTCAAAATTTGTCAGAACAGTTCTTAAATGGCTCGTTGGTATACATATATTTTCTGGCTTGTGTGCTTGCTCAGAGAGCCACTTATAAACCTTCGTCAAGTAAGACAGTCGCAACACGCACTCACATGCACACATATACATGATAGATGCTGCCATCTATCACGCGCCACCTCCACAATTTAGACATGTCCCTGAAGGGGAGGGAAATAGTCTCCAGGAACCTGTACCCGTGAGAAACTGCGCAATGACCGCCAACAGGGCTTTCGGACCCAACAGATTTAACGTGCACGTACTCCGCTTATACTCGGTGAGTTTTCAGCGACCAGGACTCGATCGCGGGACCGTCCAATCCGTAGATCGAGACACTGACCACAGGGCGCCTCACAGCCCATCAGTTCTTAATGCTTTTGAATATTCACTGTCTGATTTTCCGTTAGTTTTTTCCACTTTTATCAAAGCAAAAAGTGTATACCAAAATATTTCTATATACTTGATCCTTTTTTTTTAAATTCGTCATTTAACGGTCTCAAAAATAGTATAAACTATATTTTATGCTTCGGAATATTCATTGAGAAAATAAATATTATTAATAGTAAAGCATTTTAAATGTAAAAAATAATTTTAGTGGTATTTAGTGGTATTAGACATTTTTTTAACTAATGTAGATGTACAATAAAATTTTGATTTATTTCCAATATGTACCATAACGTGAATGTAAGTGAACTATCTTTTTTCAATTAAATTTTTACAAGGATGAAAATAACAATATATACGCCATTACATTTCTACTTTAGAATAACAACGAAAGTGATAAAGATAAGAACTATGCAATCCCAATTCATATATTGCGAAATTTAGGTAAATTATACCACGACTGTTCAATTCATTATCTATTAAATTGGAGTAGCGCTGCCGATGGACATATCGTTGATATTGAAATTCTAATAGAATTGTTATCATGTGTAATGGGAAACTCTCCTAAATTGTTATTGACAAAGCAACAGTCAAATATCCATGATCTCCTGTCGGTATGCTTTTGGTAACAATATCTCAAGACCTGCGGATTACGCCTTTGCAATGTCAAAGTTAAATTCAGTAAATTCCCTGTAGATTTTTTATTCCCTGGTTATTTTTTTTACCTAGAAAACGACATTCTTCATAATTTTTAAAGAATTTTCTTGCAAATCAATGAATATTGTTTTTTTAATATTAGTAGTGTATAAACAAAAATATTTTTGACATAATCTATGGTATGTATATCCGTTTAAATTTTGCTTAATATCAGTATAAAAACCCAGGAATATTTTTATGAGATCAGTTATTAACCTATCTTGTTACAATTTCAACCAAAATTGTATCAGGTTTTTTAAATATAATTAAATGTAGAAATTTTGACAATCAACTTCTATCTATGGACCTAACCGATATAATAAGTATGTATGCCCTAGTGTATTCAAGGGTTGAAAGGATAATTTAAGCAAGACATACCTCTTTAGGAATGGAAAGCGCGATTTGAACACGGCTTTCTTTAAGCAAGCTGCGTGTTCTTAACAAACTTTAAATCTAAATTATTAGGGGAAAACAACAAAAAGTAGGCTAATAAATATTTTTTTATATATTCTGTAGTTTTTTTCCAACGTTCTAGGTTTTTAATACTGTAAGTTATTATCGAAACTAAATTCTGCAATGCTTAGAAATTACGTGGCAACATGTCCTAACTATATTGGAGACTTAACCCAAGGTCGAAGAGACGATCAAACGACTTGGATTTTTGTTTTCATTTATTAGAAACTGGTTTACATGAATATCGCAGTCCTATATTTCTTATCAAATTTGTTAAATACGAATAATTAATTTTCACACCTAGATTCAGTTTTTAAATATAATCTTCTATATTAAGGAATGCATCAAGAACTCAAAATGACAGAAAAAAAATATATTTAAAACAATAACTTACTTTATAAATTACTTTTTTGTGGAACTTATTTTCGCTTCTGATTTGCTATTCAAATTTAATTTAATAATTAAATTAGCACTAGCATATTAGTTGATATCACTAAGTAACACAATACGACAAGTTTGCACCTAACACAAGTGACTGATATACATAGAGTGTGAAACTATTGACTATTATCAAACGTTCGATGACTATAGACCTTCTGTATCATCACCAGGAGCATTGTAAACAGCCAAGTAGCCTTATCCGTCATCTTACATGTTCTGAGAAGGCAGAGTGAGATTAGTGTATGTTACGTAGCGGATCCTTCATGGTATTAATTTATTTACGGCACTTTTAAGTGAGTTTAAATTGTATACAAAATAATCAGAATTTATGTAGTTTTGAAAAATGACTTTTTTGTATTTTCCTGTTATAAAAGATGTGCACAAATATTTTCACAATTTTAGAATTAATTTAGAAAATTATTAAATGTTAAAATATGTATCTCTTCTAAAAGAACTACAGCAGCCTTCCTTTCTGTTACTGAAATAATTACTGAAATTCTTAATAGGAAATAAGTAGGTTTACACAGTAAATGATCTAAAACCACTTAAACACCACAAGATTTATACACATTAAAAAAAAATCTCCAATTTACTCATCCATTTATAATTGAAACTTTAAGCAAAAAATCAACTATTTTCATTCATTTTCGTTAGCAAATTTAATTTATATTATTATTATTTGCAGAATTTATTTGAAATTACAAGAACAACTAAACATTTATTCATAAAAAACAGAAAACTATTCCAAACTGGAATTTAAAAAAATGTTATGCAAAAAAAAACCTGACCGCTTTCTTAGTAAACAAATAATAAACAATCAAGGAATCAGAGTGTGACGTTTTATGATATCATTAAAGACTGATTTCGTACTAATTTTTTTCTTTAAATATTATTTTTACATAAATAAATTTTTCGCGCCGTTGCTGACGAGGCAACAGCGAGTTAAATGCCTTGACAATAAATTTTGATGCTTATTCTACGGGTGATTTGCCGACAGACTATCGAGGTATGTTCGTCCAATAGATCAGTTCGTACAGACAGACGGAAATAAAGTATGAAATATAGCTTTTTGTGGTTATAAATTTCTAACAAAAAAATAATTTAATTCAGAGGAATAGAACTCACTTAGGAAGGATGATACGGAGAGAAGGACATCGTCAACATGACAATACGTACTATCATTTTTTTTTTAATTTCTTCAAAAAAAAATAATAAAGAAAGAAAATTCGACTATAAATTTAAGTGTTTGAGACGTGAGAAAACTATTACTATTTTCCCCTAAGGAGTTTCGATATCCTACCGTGGTTTTCAAGCGTGCTTTTTGAATTCAAAATTATGCTTAGTATCAATTTTGATAATTCCATTTTATATAAAGTTGAATGCACGTTTCTTAAATAATTAATTCTTAAGACGAGAAAATGTTAGTCATATAACTTAGGATGAATAAATCATTTAGTTTTCTTTTGAAATGTCATGATATAATATTATACCAAAACGTCAAGTAAAACTTGAGTAGTCTCTTGATAGCTTATTATAGCTTCTAAAGCCTTGTTGTAGCTACTTAAATATAAAAGGAATTCAAATGCAAATGATCATATTTGTTGTTTCGCTTACCTTCTTCGTGAATATTTCCAAATAAATGTTTACATTTCTATAAAGGATTCTTTAAAATTGATACCAAATATTTAAAATAGTTTTGGAATTCTTGATTTCAGAATAAATTCCAGTCTTTGAATTATATTTCACTTTAACTTATCTCTTACAGAATTTGTAAAATAAATAACAATCCTTCACTTTTCCGAAAAATGACATTTATTAAGAAATATTATACGAGAACAAACTGGTAAGTGAAAATAAAGTGGAATAAAACAATATGGGCATGTTCTTTGAGATATTACTAACAGGAATTTAACATCAAATTTGCTTATAGTAGAATATTTAAATGTAATCAATAAGCTATATTGGTATCATATTCCCATATTTGTTTTCAAATAATATTTATTTTCCCTATAATATAAATGCAACTGAATAGTGTGGGCTTTTCAATTATTATCACTGATTTAAAAGCCATATGCTTTGATAGTTTTGTTGTTGTCGTGTCTATGATATGAGCAAAAAATTAGATACGCTCGAAGCTGTCGTAGACATCTTTTGTGACTTCAGCTGCTTTTTCAGAGAAAATAAAGCTTCTGAGTCCTTTATGCTAATCTTGAAGAGCACGGCTTGATGTTGCTGGGCAGCTAAAAATTTGCTGCGATGACAGTAGGACACAAGGACAGTTTGGGCAGTGTGCTGAGGAGCTTTTTTCTGAATTTCATTCATACATAATAATAAAAATACACAAAAACGTTGATGTAAAAATCGTTACTTATATTTTTTACTCATCACTGACTGCAATTCAAATAATTTTTGAGTTTGATGCAGTACAATTTGGTTTAAGTTATAGTCGGCAAGTTAAAAAAAAATGAACATTGTTTTAGAAACCTTACTGTAAAAGGGTTGTGTTAAGGCAATTGTGAATGTCATCGTACTAGAGCTATACGAGGGTTATTGGCGAAGGGAGTCCTAATTTTCCGAATTTAGCTAGTTTTATTATTTTTTTTCTGAAATTCAATAGTTATTTCTTATCGTTTGTTACATTTATTTATGTTTCGACTAGTAAATATATAAATTTCCACGATCTTAAATAAAGGCAAAGTATTTCATATCAACATACAACAGCATTAAAACTTTTTATTAACTTCAAAATCTATTTAAACAAAATAATTTTTAAATTCTAAAGCGCAAAAAAACGATCGCAAAGAAAAAATAATTTTAAGACGCCATTATTCATTAACAAATACTAAAATGTCAATCAAAATAACTTTTGTTGACAAAGTAAAATAGAACGTCTTCTGCCTCTTTCTAAACAAGTGATGCAAATTATCAAAGAATCTAATTTTTATAATATTATGAATTCATTCTAAACTGACTCGTATTCATAAAATAAATAATTTCCTTCTTTATTTCCTTCAAATAAATAAAATCTTACGATGATTGAGTGGCAATGATGATTTTGAAGAATTACAATACGGCCTTCTTATGCTTTTTAAATATGTATTAAATTTGCAGGTTATTTTGAAGTAATTCCAATTCTAATTTTTTCTGAGATTTCCAATTACTTCTAGTTTCGGCGCTTCGATTATTGTATGCATCACGCTTGTCTGCAGCATATGTTTGCATGCCTATGTGGTCTAGGCTATAAAAGTGGGTGTCGAACAGACAGACATATCCTTTATAAAAGCTTAAACTTACATCTCTTAAAACAAAAGAGTGAAATCCACTCCAGCTGGAGAAGTGCATTTTAGACACTGGAAAGGAGTGAATATTAACTCAGACTGAGTTAAAATCACTCATTTGGAGTGATACTGTCTTAATTTTAACACACAAAGGATCCACTCCTTTCGGGGAAGTGCATTTTCTAGACTGGATGAGTGAAAATTAACTCAGACTGAGTTAAAATCGCTCTTTCGCATAAGAAACGCAGTGTAGAATCTAAGACACTATTAAAGAGTGAAAAGTACGAAATGTCTAAGTAAGGAAATACGTATTTGCAAAAGATATTAAAATGTGGAAATATTTGAATGGTAACAGACTATGAACTCGTTAACAAGCTATAAGGTTTTCCAAAATCACAAATTATTATTACAAATTTAAACGTATTGAACACGTTAACTAGCTAAAAGGTTTTCCAAAAACACAAATTATTAATACAAATTTAAACGTATTAAATATAAAAAGTTTTAGGAAGAATCATTGATCAAACTTATACAGCTATTTTATTCAGAAAAAATATATAATATGAGAAATACATTAGTGGAATGAAAAATCAACTTTTAAAATAAGGTTGCATGAATATATACAAAATTCAAAATCAATAAAAATACTCAGTAGTAATGTTTCACTACTTTAGTAGCAACAGTTCCACCTAAACTAAAATAAGGTTTAAATTGGTTAATCAAACTATCTAGCGGAGCTTACCGTACCGACCACCAATTACTGAAACCGCAAATGAAATCTAGGAACGAACGCAGACCACGTAACGTGAAACAAGCCAATTATTATTTAAATAACTAGGAAATTCTGTCCTGATAAATATATCAAATAATTTATGCGAAATATTAATATTATTTAAATATTTATGTCATTGAAAACAAATTACACCGAAAGCCCCGCATAAAGTATGTGCCAAATATCATTATCAAGCAATAACTATATCTCCCCATTTCATAAGATTACTCTACCTACATAATAATTCACATCAATAAATTGTTATTTGAGAAACGGAGGCTATATATGCGAAACCTATAAGCTTCCTATTTGTGCAATCCCCAGCACCATATGAAATTCGAAATACCTCACTAAATATTCATATGTAAAATGAGCGTCTCGCGCTTATCGAATACTGTCTTTAACTTAAGTAGACCTAGGAGGATGGAAAGAACAGGAGTAGTCATGTGGCCTTCGGCGTGAAGCGAAAAAGCTTTCCCCTCCCTCTTGGGAGAAAGGGACCCTTATCTACCCCACTTTTACATGGTGTTCTATGGGAGAATTTACGATTTTTCATTTTAAATGAAAAAATTTTGATCACATTATGGAAAACGAATGCACATATGTATATTTCTAATATGCTCAGTAGATATACACGTATTATTTAAATACAATAACAAATAAACACTCAAAACTAGGCGATATTAATATTGGTTCTTCTGAAAATCTTAAAATTATTTTGTTATAACTTGAATTTTTTTTAAAATCTTTTATTAAATTTTAAAAATCTACTGTTCATCATTAAACGTTTAATATTTTTTATAAAAGAGATTTTTTAACGAATATATATTAGAACTTTTATTTAAGTTGCATATGAAATGCGAAATAAAGTAATCTTATTATTATATTTTATTCGTATAACTTGCGTACATTCTTTTTATTACACAATTTTAGTTAACGATAATCAGTAAATGCTTAAAACTGATTTGATTACTATTTTTGATGTATACGTGTTAGTTTTAATGAAGTTAATATATTAAGTATTTTTTTTACCAATTTACAATTAATTACTGTGATACTTATGCTACCAAACCACTAATACTTGTCGCTATTTTTATTTAAAAAAAAATAGAAAATCAACTAATGAAATTGCCTTAATGAAGATCTCTTTAAAGTCAATCATCTTTAAAGTTTGGAAAGTTTTTGTTTTACGAAAATCGTTTATATATTTTATTAATTTCAAAAAATTTTAAGGCACTTCTCCTCTCCTTCTCTACGCCATCACACTGAAAACCTTACTTTTTAGCAATTTGTGAAACCTCAAATTTTCATGAGTAAGCAATAATTAATGTAAATAAATAATTAATGAAATCTATAGCATAATGTGCGCAATAATGAAGTACATTTGTTATGAAAGAAAAAAAATGTAAAACAAAATGGGTCCTCTTTCTCTGTCATTAATTGGTACCATATAACTCTTCTACAAAACCTTTTACTTTTTAAAAATTTATTAGCCAGAAGAAGGAAAACTTATCAGTGTAGAGTTCAATGCATGTATCAAAGTTATAACAAATATTTTTATCTGCTCAAGCTTCAACAATTTTACCTATTTAACCCTTTAACAATGATTGGCAACAAAATTTGAAAAAGTGAACTTTCTGCTTTAATTTTATCGTAATATAATCAAAATGTAAGACAAAAGAAGCCCCTAGTCCTGAAAAATGTATGGAAAACAAATAATGCCTAATAGCATAATTTCCAGTCTTGGATTCTAAAACTCTGGCCTACTTGCCTAAATGCATCCAGAATCGTAATTAAAATTAATAAATTAAAGCAGAAAGTTGAAATTAAAAAATTGATCCTGGACAGTCGGCATTCTTATAGTTTTTCCCCTCTTTGACAGTCCACAGGACATAGCAAGCTTGTCGTACAAGCTTTGCCCCTGGTTCTACAAAAGAGCTTGGGTGGTCTAATTATCAGTGATCTTTTTCTACCCCCTAAACTATCATTCTTTGTATTTTCCCACCCCATGTGTTATGTAAATGGATGCTGGACAACGCAAAAGACCGTCCAGACAGGTAGTAGGCTATTTAGGAATTTCTGTTCTTTGTGTGGGAATCCGTTATCGCAAATTGATAACACCAAGCAAGACAGTATCTTTTTTTTCAAGGGACGAAAGTGATTTTCAACGAAAGTATAGATTGTTTGAAGTTTAAAGGAGGCCCGAAAAGGGAACCGCCAATTGTTTCCTTTGTATATTGAACGTTATTGTTGTGTAACTGTTTGTTTGTGTCGTATGTGTCTCCATCTTTTAGTACAAGTAGTCAGAGTGCCAGAGACCGGTTGCTAGGACGGTCTCCAGGGATCTCAAGTGAATCCTTTCCACAACTTTTTTCTTTTACATTTTCTCATGTACTTAACAAAAATGTGAGTTAAAAACTAAGAGTTTCATTTTCCATTGGAAATAAGGTAAGACATTACTATTTTGTATTTCTTTTATTATCATTAAATAGTTATCTAATTAATTGTATCATTTTAGAGAGTTAAATTTCCTATTTTTAATAATATGTACTTGTACTTTAAAAGATTCTAAATTAATTGAAAAATACTATAATTATAAAAAAAAGACAAGCGTTAGTTTTACAATTAAATTGCGTGTCATAGCTACTTTTCCATAATTTCGTGAAGTAATCCATTTTTTTTTTTTTGCTTTGTACGATTATATAGATATTCGCATTATTACTATTAAAAAAATGTATAAGAGATCCATTAATTTATTTAATAAATTAATTACATTTGAATAATATTTAAGCACGAAATGCGCATAGTTTGTTAACAAATTCAGTTATATTTCAATAGCTTATCCTAGATTGTATTTATTTAGATTTTTATTAGATTTATGCAGATTTTTAAGATTTAATAAAAGATTTTTTTAAAAAATCCAAGTTATAATTAAATAATTTTAAGATTTCCAGAGGAACTAATATTAATATCGCCTAGTTTTGAGTGTTTATCTGCTATTGTATTTTAAATAATACATATATATCTACTGAGCATATTAGAAATATACATATGTGTATTCGTTTTTCATAATGTGATCACATTTTTTTCATTTAAAACGAAAAATCGTAAATTCTCCCATAGAACCCCATGCTAACTAGGGGTAGATATTGATAACAGCCTTCCCCCGGTTCCCCTCCACCTCTGGCTTCACTCAGTTCCCGTACGTTTGAATCCGCGTGACTACTCCTGTTCTTTCCATCCTCCTAGAAGTAGACATACCGGGCAGCATATTTCTATTCCTTACATTCAAGCGACCCCATGTCAGTGACGTCAGGCTACTGGGCGGGGAAATGAAAAGTCTTAATGAAAGTGTCTCCTGAAGAGAATAACGGGCAATCAAAAAATTGTGATTGCACTGCGAAAATTTACATAAAGGTTAAATTAGAGATTTTTAACACAAAGAAGACTAAAAAAAATTGTAAGGGTGTGCATTGATTTTTTTTAACAACGTGACTACTATTAACTACCCGTTCCAATAGAACAGAACATTTATTATATCTCTTAGACACATTCAGTAATTTTTAAATCATTAAATAGGGGAATCAGAAACAAAGTTTTTTCTTTATATTATTAATATCAATAATATATTTGCCCACAAAATAATTTCTATTAAAAAAAAATATTTATTGAATCCCCAGTTAAGGGAATGTAATTACATTATCACTGGCTTTTGAAATATTTAGGAAAAGATTTGGAATGTAGGTATAGATTTCGAATCCGGTGTATTAATTGTGAGCATGTTATTTTAAATGATAAAAAATGAAGCTTAACTATTTTTAGGTAAATAATATTAGGCTTAAGCCTTGCAATCTGTATATTAATTGCACATTCGCATTCAAAAATTAGATAAAAACATTTATTAAAATAGGAGGTGAGTTCTTATTTAATTCCGGTGTATTCAGAAAAAGGAATATTTTTTTTAAAACTATTTTAGTAAAATTCAAGAATGTTTTTTTTTAATGATTACTATATTATGTAGAATTTAGTAGCTGTACTTGAATATAGGTGGCAGCATGAGCGCTAAAATTCGAGATCTAAAATCTGTCATTTGGCTCTCAGAACATCTAAAATTATCTAGCTATAATAATCGTCACTGCAATTTTTTACAGATAAACACCATTTAATATTTTTTCAGTTAATTTTTGTATTTTTTGTGTGAATAATTAAAATCTCGAAATAATGGTAGACTCTACACGACAATAATTCTTACGCAACGCCATTGCACCAAGACGGACAATGATTGGTTACATTTATTTCGTTCCCGCCCAGCAGCCTGACGTCACTGACATGGTGTCGCTTGAATGTAAGGAATAGAAATATGCTACCGGGCAGCATATTTCGAATCCTTACATTCAACTGACACCATGACAGTGACGTCAGACTTGCTGGGCGGGAACGAAATAAATGTAACCAATCATTGGCCGTCTTGGTGCAATGAGCGTTCTGTAAGCAATTATTGTTTTGTAGGGTTCATCATTATTTCGAGATTTTAATTATTCACACAAAAAAATACTAAAATTAGCTGAAAAAATATTGAATGGTGTTTATATGTGCAAATTGAAGTGATGATTATTATAGCTAGATAATTTTAGATGTTTTGAGCGCAAATGACAGATTTTAGATCTCGAATTTTGTGCTCGTGCTGCCATCTATATTCCAGTACAGCAACTCAATCCTACCTAATATAGCAAACATTAAAAAAAAAACATTCTTGAATTTTACTAAAATAGTTTTAAAAAATATTCCTTTTTCCGGAAACATCGGAATTAAATAAGAACTCCCCTCCTCTTTTAATAAATGTTTTTACTTAATTTTTTAATCGAATGTGCAATTAATATACAGGTTTCAAGGCTTCCGAATAATATCATGTACCTAAACATAGTTAAGCTTCATTTTTACCCTGCTAAAACATGTTCTCAAATAATACACCGGATTCGAAATCTATCCCTATATTCGGAATGTATTCCTATATATTTCACAAAGCCTGTGATAATGTAATTACACTCCCTTAACTAAGGATTCAATAAATATTTTTTTAAATAGAAGTTTTTTACTGACAATATATTATTGATATTAATAATATAAAACACTTGTTTCTCATTCTCCTATTTAATGATTTAAAAATTACTGAATATATGTTTCTATGAATTAGCTATATGTGTCTATTAGATATAATAAATGTTCTGTTCTATTGAATGATAGTTAATAGTAGTCATATTGCTAAAAAAAATCAATACGAACCCTTACAAATTTGTCAGTCTTCTTTGACAATCGCTAATTTAACCTTTAAGTAAATTTTCGCAGTGTAATCACAATTTTTTGATTGCCCTTTATTCTCTTCAGGAGACACTTTCATAAAGACTTTTCATTTCCCCGCCCAGTAGCCTGACGTCACTGTCATAGTGTCGGTTGAATGTAAGGATTCGAAATATGCTACCGGGCAATACACGGAGAGCTTCGTATTTTGGGTATGCCTATTGTTCAAGAAGAGGATCCCAATCATGTTTGTGTAGCTGCAAAACTCACTTTCTCCAAAGTTTAAAAGTAAGATATACTGCCGGCACCTTCTTTGGCTATTTCGTCCAATTAAACTTATCATTTTGAAAAGTCGCAAATGGAAGAGCAGGCATCTGTGACTTGTTATACTTAGAAGAATGTGAGTTTTGCAAATAAAGCCTTCTAATATATTGTACTTCACATCCAAAAACAAAGTATTTTCCTTTAAGTTCGCATTGCAGAAGCGTTATTTTTCATCTATGTTTTTTATCTTAGGATTTCATTGTTTTCTGAAGTTAATAAAACTTAGTTGTTGTTTATTATTAAAAAATGGAATTAAATGTGCTTAAGGTCTAAGTCAGAATTAATTTTTTTTATCAGATAGTAATGCTGTAGTGACGTGTACATTTCTTGTACATAATTATTTTTTGTTATGATTTATTTTGTTTAGCCAAAAACTGAACTGAAAAGAGTGGAATAATTCGAGCGTTCGTTTTGGCGACGCGTTTTGACAGAACGGAAAAAATGTAACTGCTATAAACATCTTGGTAAAAGCTCCTGAAATTCTACGTGTATAGTGTCTGGTATTTTGTGTTGTCTTGAAATAAAAGATTCTCGTCTAAAAGAGAGTTGCAATGCAAATTACTACAGACTAGACTGGTGGCAGCTGTAACGGATTGAAGAAATTTTCACGCCATTTTTGACGAAGAAGAACGTCAAAACCATTGCTTCGATCAGGAAGATTCAAAGTTTGTAAGTACCTAACTTGATTCTAGTGCCTGATTTACTTTTATAAAACGAAAAATTATTTTATATATATTTAAAGTTAACAAAGGTTAAACTTTATTTGTTGTAGAATTCTGTGAGTTATTCTAGCAGTTGCAATTAATATGTAAGTGACACATTGAGAACAATAACAAATGTTTAATTGTTTGATTTAAATCTTTATATATATAACTGATATTGAAGTTCGTTTTCTTATTATTGTATTTTAATTAAGGTAATAGCTTAATTTGAAGGTGTACTGTCTTGCGGTTGTATTTACCGATTTAACACAGTCGTTCAATGAAAGCAATGTCAATTATCAGTTGAAGATTTAATTCTGTATATTGCTAAATGCAATTCTGGTTGCAGATATAAAATAATCTGTAGTAAATTTTTATTTAAAGTGTTGATAGAACGCATTTAGGAAATAAAAGTTTCCATTATTTCAATTTCAGAAATATTTAGAATTTGTGGAATTCTGCATTAATTACGTGAGCATTGTTCTCGTTGCGAACATAGTTTAATTTTCGTAACTTCATGTAAATAAAAGTTAATGAGGATTTACTTGCTGGTTGTTCTTGTAAAAAATATTTAATTAGTGGAACGATCATTGCATGGTATAATTCAGTTGAAATATGCTTTGAATTTATAGCTTCTTTGAAAATTGTTCTTGTAAGACATAAATATTGTCCGTGATAGGAATGGTAAATATTATTTGCAAAATAACATTAGTACTTTCTTTGAAGTTATATTTTCGCCGAATTGATTTTTTTAAATAAAGAGTAGTTTACTGAATTAATTTTGATAAATTACATTTAGAAGTGGAAAATGGCTTTCTTAATTAAGGGTAGGAAACAGGACTTGATAGTAGTCTGCGAGGAATTAGGGGAAGCTGTTCCGCCTTCGAGTGTGGTTCCAGAGATAAAACAAATTATCTTAAAGAGTAAATTCTATGACGAGGAAGAAGTCAAGATTTTATTGGAACGTATTATCGATGACCGAATAAAGCGAGAGAAAGAAGAGAAAGAAGAAAAATTGCGACAAGAAGAGAGACAAGAAAGGATAAGGAAAGAAGATAATGATAGACAAGAAAGATTGGCTAAGGAGAAGATGCAATATGAATTGGAGTTGAGACGTCTGGAGTTAACTCAAAGGGATTCCTTGCCCCAAACGAATAGAGATTTGGCAAGAAGTAGTCCGAAGATTCAATTGACCCAGATAACTCCTAAGTTTGACGAGAAGCTAGATGAAATGTGCCTTTATCTCATAAATTTCGAAAGAAAAGCTGAAATGGCGCAAGTTCCGAAAGACGATTGGACTGCTTACCTGTTAGGTGTTCTACCTGCTGAAATATCTAATCTTTTGGCCAGAGAACCACCTGAAAATGCAAATAACTATGAATTTGTAAAGAGCCTCATCTTAAAAAGATATAAGCTAAACAGTGAAAAACTTAAGCAGTGCTTTTATCGCCATCGGAAGACTCCCGAAAAATCGTGGAGAAATTACGCTCATGAGTTGTCATGTTATTTCACAGAGTGGATTGAAGATTTGGAAATATCTACTTTCCAACAGCTAAAAGATTTGTTGATAACCGAACAAATAAAGTTCAGGATTCCAGACGATATTAGAGAACATTTTCTAGATCGATGGATAAAAATGAAGACTCCCTACGAACTGGCAGAAACCATAGATGAGTATGAGAGCATTCGAGAGAGTTTTAGGAAGAAAGAATCCCCACAGAAGACAACTAAATCACAGGCGAATTATCAATTCAAGGAACCTGCAGAAGAAATGAAAAAAAAACCAGTGGGAAAGAAAAAATCCACAGCTGGCAACCAACAACGAAGAGGAGTTCGAAAGACGACCTCAACGTCGCTGCTTTGAGTGTGGATCTACTACGCATCATAGGCCCCAGTGCGATAAATTGAAGAAAGTCGAATATGTGGCCTCTAATGCTACTTCTATATATGAAGAAGGACTGGCACCATACATCAGTCGAGGGAAGGTAAATGGAGTGGAAATGCCAATACTCCGGGATACCGGCTCGACCGTCGACTTGATTTGCCAAAAATATGTCAAACCCTCTATGTTTACAAATGAGAATGTATGGATCAAAACTCCATTAGAAGAGGAAATGAAATGTTTGCCATTAGCCGAGGTGGAATTAGAATGCGAATTAGGCCACATTGTTGCTAAAGCTGCTGTTCTAAGAAACTCTTTAGACAAAGGGATGTATCTATTGGGCAATAAAACAGCTGCACTGTTTAAAGAGGCCAAGCAGAGTGAGTTTGTCAAGATTCACATGGTGAGGCAGTTCAAAATAGAGCTCAAAAGAAAATGCCCGTAGATAAGTCTCAGCGTCCCGACGTGCAACAAAAGGTTCCGGAAGATGTTACTGACCAGGGAAACGTTGGTGAGCTGATGGAGGTAGGAGAGGTTTTGCCTATGGCACATTCCCTACATTCTGAGCTTGGATTTGTGAGTTCATCTCCAAAAGAGCTTATTGAAGAGCAACAAAAGGGCGAAAAACTGAAACCATACCCTCAAGAAGCTAAAAGTAACTCAATCTCTAAGTCCAGATATATGCCGAAAAATCAGGAGCTATACTTCAGGAAAAAAGCCAAGAAGAAGCCTTCTAAGCCAAACAAGGCAACTGTGCATTGCGTAGGACCTGGAACTGACAGACACGAACTAAGTCGTAAAGTTTCCTAAGGAAAGACGAAAGTTATGTGTGTGTGTTCAACTTCAATTGTGTGTTCCTAGGCTTCCTGCGAACTCAAACTCTTTTGAACTATCAAAACTTTGAGAGACTGTTTCTTAAATAGTCAGCTATCTAAATCAGGGAAGTAAAAATACTTGCAGCCGATAGTCGTATTTCATAAGCATGATATTGTAAAATATATTCTGTTTCTTTATTTTCTAATATATATGATTGTTTAAACTGTATTTTTATTTACATTTCTGGTTAAAATGTATGATTGTGTAAACTGTATTGTATTTAATTTCCTTGTTAACATATATGATTTGCAAACTATACTCTATTTCTTTATATTGTTAACATATAGGATTTAAGTAGAATTTAATTAATATTTAACTCAAATTTACTTAGTACAGGCACTAGAGTTCAGTTAAGTTGGTACATAGGACTATGGTAAATAGTAGAACATATAGGACTATTGTGATATTAGTAGAACATAGGACTATGGTAAATAGTAGAACATATAGGACTATTGTGATATTAGTAGAACATAGGACTATGGTGTGTTTTTCCGAACTTTGAACGAGTTACAGTGCTGTGACTTTGACTTTGAACGAGTGACTGTGCTACAACTTTACACGAGTGACTGTACTGTGACTTTGAACTGAGACTCTGAACAATAGACTTAAAACTTTCCTCTTCTAGAAATTTTTTCTCCGGGAAGGGAGGAGTCTGTAGTGACGTGTACATTTCTTGTACATAATTATTTTTTGTTATGATTTATTTTGTTTAGCCAAAAACTGAACTGAAAAGAGTGGAATAATTCGAGCGTTCGTTTTGGCGACGCGTTTTGACAGAACGGAAAAAATGTAATTGCTATAAACATCTTGGTAAAAGCTCCTGAAATTCTACGTGTATAGTGTCTGGTATTTTGTGTTGTCTTGAAATAAAAGATTCTCGTCTAAAAGAGAGTTGCAATGCAAATTACTACAATGCGTCAGTTCAGCAATGCAACAATTTTTAACTTATATACATTATTTATATTTGAAGCGTAGCACTTTTATACAATCAATGGAAACCTATATCTTCAACAATGAAGTAAACTCAATTTCTGAAAGTAAACTTTTAATAATTATTAAAATTTTCTTGTAACAAAATTCTCGCATTTATTCGTATTAGGTCTTTTGGTAATTTTCAAGTTAAGTTTAGAAATATGTAATTTAATTAATGGGGAAATTCATTATGCTTCGACAAAGAAAACCAAGTGAAAATTGTTTAAAACCACCATAAAAGAAGTTAATTTATTACAAAAATGTGTATAAAACCCTGCTTCACAATAAATAATATATTCATAAAATATCAGTGGGCTAAGTAACAGCTTTTCACACTTTCATGCCGAAGATCAAGGGTTCAAATTTCTAATTGGATAATGTTCAATTTCCTTTAATTGTGTAAGTAAAGTGAGGACCAGGCATACTTGGAAACGAAACACTGGATATTGCACGTGAAATTAACCTTTCAACAGGGACATGTGCATCATACCCCTTAGCCCTAGTTTAGAAGAGCTGAAATTTACACAGCAGGCATGGTACACTGAGGCTTCACTGTGTTTAGTTTAGATTAGTTCAAAGGAGTTTAAAAAGTCATATTCTCCAGAGCATAACTAAGATATATGATGCGGTCCGTGCATCGGTGACATTTGATGATCGTAAATACAGCAAGAAGACGATGATTGGACTAACGAATAAACCTGACCCTATAGCTTAGTTATATTCTGAAAATGTGGCTATTACACCCTTTAGTTCTAGTGATCTTTGTAAATACCTTTCAAAATAACGGTAATAACAGTTCTAGTGATCTTTGTAAATACCGTTCAAAGTAACGGTAACACACACAAATCACTAATCGTCGTACATTTAATGTGTCATACACAATTTAAATAACCACAAAGATTTAAACTTTAAACAACTATCACATCCCTCGCATTCTTTCTGATTCAATACGATAATAAAATCTAAACACCAAATATCCTCCCGGAACCAAAAACAAATGCTTTCCTGCAATATATGGTCCTTCATACCCAGGGTAAACAGCGAACGCCACCGCCTGAGGGAATGTGTTCATTTTTCTCGTAGACACAAATTCGAGCAATTCAAAGTATGATCAATAAAAGTTGTCACATTAGGGGGCGAACGAGCCGAGGGAATGGCTCAGTACATCAGGGCCTTGGGATGAGAAATGGGTTACGGAAACAAGAGGTGACGCCAAATAAAGAAGAAACACTGGTGTATTTGGCCAAAAAGATCCAACGATGATATTAGGTATTTTTTGTATATAGTTACTTCCGCCAATTAGAGTATTAATCCGCATTTTAATTTGATTCTTTCGATTTATTTGTCTTAAATTGAATGCACAAACTTGGGATGAGCCGAATTGTGTTAAATATTTTGTCGAAATTTGTAATTATATTTTAAAGTGAAATGAAAATTATTAATATTCTGTCATGGTAAGTTATTATTGAGGCACACATATTGTATCAGTACATTAAGGAAACATCACATCCATCCATTAAAACTTCTGCACCTGCAGGTTTTTAATCTTTACTTTTCTAATTCTTTGCAAAACGTACTTTTTAATACATATTAGTTTGAGAAAATTCTTACGTAAATATTTTATTATCTAGGAATTTGCTAATGTTTAGAAGGATATATGATGGTATATTTTTTAGATTTGAATATCTATTGTGTAATTGATTATTGGTAACTCTTTTTTCCGTTGAATTTTTAAAAAAGACAATCCTAACAATTACTAGTTTATTATAAATAAAATGCAGTTTCTCATTTAAATTTCAAAATGTAAGCATGCAACGAATCTTCTTAAAAACTTTTAAATATCACGTATGAAAAATAACGTACTTACCAATTAACAATACTACCAATTAATTATTCTCTGAAAAGACACATTTCAGAATACAGTATTTTATTCAAAATTCTCCTCTCGTTCTATTCCCTTCATTTGGAATCAATGGAAAGTAAAACTACTTTAGTCAATGGAAAATATTTTTTGTTATTCAGTTTAAATTTTAGGTGGCCGTACTGGTTGTATGCAAAATTTGCGTTTTCAAAAAAAATTCTTCATTCACAATTATTGGGAATTTAATAAATGCATATATTTTACTATGACTTTAGATCAATGTAACCTGAATATTTTTAAGCTGATTTCGCCTGAAAAATACAACAAATGTGCGTACACAATATAAGTGAATATTTTGATAATATCATTATTTAGTACATGTTTAAAACAATATCATCAAATTGCAACTATATATTTTGCAACTATTATTGCAAATATTTGTTCTATTTTACCATATATTTTAACTAATATTTTAAGGCCCAATATTCAAAAAGAAATTAATGTTATTTTCATTAATATAACTTTCAACATTATGAATAGAAACTAACTATGAAGCTTGATTCTTAAGTTCGTTAATAACCATTTTGTAATATTACAAGCAAAATTTCAAAAATAAAATGATTAAAAATGATAGCAACGCACAAAATATAACATTACAACCATGTTCTGTGTATTACAAAAAACATATGTTTTAGATTATTTTTAATTACAAATTACAATTTCAATACGAATCCGAGAATGTCCTGTAAATATACAACGTGGAGCTAATTTAAGTTTACAATTATACACTTAATTGCTAACATTAATTCTACATTTCGTAGCACATTTGCAATTAAAATGCCCTTGTACGCTAGTTGTGTTTATAGTGTGATAGTTGCGTAGGTGAAGGTGTGTTTACAGATTTAAACTGTTACAATTTACCCTTTATTAACATATACAACAAATTATTGTACGTCTTCTTTTTGACTTCAAGGTCGTGTTAACAGAGAAGCTATAGAATAATTTCAAATACGTCAGAAACATTCGGTTTGTAAACTTGGAAAATAAATATAACCTTTCCCAATAGATCCGAAACATGTCCTTAACAAGTAGTCTTATACTTTTAGAAACATTTAAGTTAAGGTTAATTTTTTTTCAATGGAGACACCATTTCTATAGAATACTCTCTTAGTCCATTCATCTTCCATCAAGCAATTGTTTAATGCAATTGTTTTTGAAGCGTTAAAAAAAACTGGAACACTTATTACTGAGGATCACTACTGACATTCTGAATAACCTATCTATAAAAAGAGGAAAGTTTTTTTTAAAAATTTATAGGTTCATATTTTTTTTATGCATCAACTAATATTTTCGTAACTTCTGCATACCAAATTGAATATTAGCATGCAACGAGTAAAATTACATTAATTAAACTATCATGTTCCAACAGCAAACGTCGCCGAATGTGGAAAATCCTCCCTATCCGTCTGACAGCCAGTCTAGCATGAAGGGAATAGGGGGGAACACTTGGCTGAGATTTACAACCGCAGTAGTGAGAACAACGGACGCATTGGGCCACTGGTCAATTCAATTACAACTGCAATGGGAATGTTTGAGTAAGTCAAGCGTGGATCACTGCCACTGTAAATACAGAAATATTTGAGTGGGAATTTGGATTAATTCATATGATATGCACGTATTTTCTATTGTATATGAGTTTTAGAATTGTTCAGTAGTTATTTGAATTGTTAGTTCTTTTTCGTTATATTCTGATGTTTTGTTGAATTTTCCCGACTATTTTTCAGTTATAGCAGTGAACAGAAAAATTTGAATTAAAATCTTCGAAAATTGAATGGTTCAAAGTTATACATATAAAATTGCGATTTCTAATTATTAAATTGTTAATTATTAACTTATATTATATTGCGATTTCTAATTATTAACAACTTTGAAAAGCAATTCTTTATCAAAATTGCTGGTATTTTACATACCGTAAACATTTAACGTAGTGTTAATTTATAAAATTGTATAAAGCTTATGAATTTGTGCTGCATCCAGTTTAATGTATTTAAGTGGATGCACGAAAAGCTTGCACAAAAAAAAAAAGGACTAAACAAGAAACTTACTATTATTTCATGGTTTAAAATTGCTTCTTAAAGCTGATGGCAGCAAAAACTAGGAAGCTACTACCAGTTTTATGAGAATTAATGCACAAAATGGTTAATGCGCGAAATGTTTATTGTGCAGTACATGAACTAATCAACTGCTCTAAAGTTTAAAAATTCACTTATTTAGCCTTTGATAATTGGTATCATTAAATTGTTCATTTTAATGTTGTCGAAGTACAAAGATCAAGCATGATTTAAAGATATATCACCAAAAATTTAACCAACTATAATAGTTATGACCTTTATTGGAAAATTGGTAGAATTGTCTAATAGTTTTTTATGGCTTCGAACTAAACACAATAAAATAAATGGCAGTACCATTAATAATTTTTGATCAATTAGTAACTTATTTCTTTCGGAAATGTGACTTTCTATGATTAATTTGTTTCAAATATCGAAACAAATAACAATTGTTTTGAAAAATTCTTATTATCGTAGTTTTATTTTTAAACTGAATGTGACAACAAGAGTCAAACCACGCTTTATGAAATTCAAACTTCCAGAAAAAAGTATGCGTTTTAAACCAAAGAATAACTTTTTATTTAAAATATTTAAAACAGTAAATGTTTTTTATGTAGTTATTGTTAAACTTGAATATTTTTTTACCTACGTTTCTTTATTGAGTTTTTATTAAAACAGAAAAGTTGTTACAAAACAACTTTTTTTCTGTATCTCTTATTTTTTCAGTGTATCGTAGCATTGTATTGTATACCCAATGGAATATGCGAAACCTTTTGAGAATGTTCTATAAAAGCAAACACAAGTAAAATAGTAACTAAACATAAAAAAATACTTTCGAATCAGCTATCGTTGTTTTAAAAAAATCATCATCGTAGTTTAGCCTAAGCATTTTAAATAGTCTGAGTATTTCTAGTTCTTTATGTCTCAACATCCATTATATTAGCAGGAGCCACCAGCAAGAAGTTCAACTGTTTTGATTTAATGAAAAACATAATTTTCAATATCAATTTAGGGGAAAAAGTGTTTTTTCTGCAATTTATATCAAATTCAGCTTGGTTCTCAAGAAGATAAATATGCTGGTATTTCTATTAATTTATAGATTATTCATGTAACAATATCGTTATGTCCCAAACTCATTAAGTAGAAATTTTGGAAAAGTTTGCATTAATAATACTGAGCATGCATGCTAAATGTTTCGTATACATTTCTGTTTCGCAACAATGATCTTTGCTCTAATTAAGAATTGATTCGAATTCCTACTGTTGCGAGTCCCTTCCTGAAATCGTGTTAATCCAGAAAATGTTGAGGAAATGTAAATTTTAGGATTTCCTTAGCCATCAGCCACAATAGACGATGTCCTTAATTAGTAAACCTCACCACTACAAGCGATTAATCAAACCGAACTGGAGGGATTTCAGTCACTGCTCGCGAAAAATTAATCTGTGCAAAGATTTCACGAACGTTTGTGTGGATTTTAATTGCATTAAGTCCGGTTTGGAGAATTATTCCAGTCGCGAATGATGAATAGGAATTTAACCCTTTGAGGGATAAGCGAATTGGCTGAAGTGTAAATTTGTTTTGACTGTGTATGAAAATAAAATTTAAAAATAAGTCTTATTTTTTAAATTGATTAAATTTTTTAAGTGGTTCATCCGTAAACTAAATTTTGAAATTTAGTAATGTTATAAAATTTATAACTTGTGTGTGTCGCTGGAAACTTGCCTGTCGGTTTTGTCGCTGAAAAACCTGACTGTAGTTTATGAGCCTGTTTCCCTAAAAGGATTGATTATTCATTTGGGAACTGGGTTTTGCGTTTCACTGAGATTTTCTGAAACAAGATAAGTTATTGATAAATTTTAGCTCATGAAAAAATGCACAATAATATTAATTTTAAGCATATAAGACTTTTTTTTTCCTCAAAAGGAGTAAAAATGGGGATTTGAGTTTTTTTCTATTTGCATTTCCTCTTTGCATTTTTTTCTATTATTATTTTTTGCAGCATGTCTCATTCCAATCAAACCTCTTATTGTTTATAAATGTGCTTAATGTGCACCAGAAGTTAATACCTGCTAAATTTTTATTTCTATAGCAACTAAGTTAATTATACGTATATAAAACTTCTATTTTGAAGTATTTTCTAGTAATTTGTTTAAACAGTTCTTGTTATGTTTTATCAACTAATGCTTCATCTTTTTGGCGCATTCCATCTTTAAACAAATGACTAAACTTTAAAAAAATATATCTTTTATTAAATGAGTTAATCAAATAAATGTACTTAACTATTTACTAAGGTATATTTAAAAGTAACCCGACAGTATTTAAAAAAAACACTGCACACAACGCGTACTCATTTCAATTATTGAACCAATCTGATAATCATATTATGGACTTTTTATGTAGAACAGTAGGTTTCAAGAAATCGGCTAGCCTTTCATGAATGACTTTCTCTTTATGAGGAGTTTTAATACTATATCTTCATTACATTTTTTTTGCCTTGTTTTCAATACAGAGTGGCCCAAAAGTAGCCTTACAGGTAGTTAGGTATACAGTTATTTGTACAGCAACAGTTATTTTTCGAAAGCGTGTCTTTGGTTGTTCAGTCAGATGAATGCGCATTATCTCACAGAACTGTAATTAGGATCGTCAACAAGAAGGCCTTGCAACTGAGCGCCCCACTCAGATTGCCAGCAGTGGTTTACACTTATAAACAAAAGCACAAATTTCCCAACAGCACGAATCATTTTATAAGATAGCTGACATATGGCAAGATTCGAAGTTTCACACTCTGGAAGCATTATTAGCTTATTCCTCAACCATCTAAATAAATATTATAAACTATCCTGAAACTAAACCTAACGAAGTCCACTAATATCTCTTTGGATGAGATACGCTGTGCGAATTTATTTTAGCCAACCAACAAAACTAAGCACGTCTATGTCAAATACCTGTTCTAAATAACCCAAAGTTCTTACCAATGGTACATCCTTAACTGTAAGGCTACTTTTTGACCAGCCTGCATAATATTATTTTTAAGGTAAAAGTATTTAAAATATATTTATTTTAGATTTTTTAACATTTTTTTTAACTAGACGCAATTGTAAATACAATGGTGAAATGAAACGACTATCCATAATTATATATACAAAGCAAGTATGTATTAAATTATTTTATGAACACATAAAATGTGTTTTATTTATCCATTTAATTTTTTAGACTATTCCAATGTAAGAAAATATAACTGAAAATGACTGATTTTTATTACAAAATTAACTAAAACTTAACCTCGTGTTTCGAATCATGATTAAAAGAAACTTGAGGTACATTATTCCTTTAATCTTAAATAAACAAATTAAATCATTTCTCGGCAAAGGGAAGAAACTGATTATATCCTTCGCCATCCCTAATGTCTCTTGAGCCATGTTGTTCTCCCTAGCCTGCTTTAATATGCAAATAATTTGAAATTCAGATGAGCAGATTTATTACGGTGGGAAACATATATTTCTCATTAGTTTAATATCGTTAATTACAGCATAAAGAAAATTCCTTCGGCAGTGTGACGTTTTAATCTCTTTACATAGCTAGAGTGATGCATGGAAACTATGCTTAACAACATGCGTATTTTTTTTATTCGTTTTATGCATATGTTAGAGGCCAACCCCCTTTAGGTTTAATTTAATGTATTTTGTATTACTTTTTAAGATGAAATTAATGGGTTTGTGAAGGTCTGAGAATTCTGCACCTTTTTAACTTAATATTCTTGGGAAAGTATTTTTTTATGAGTACGACATACCTGAAGTTGGCTTAATGATTTTTAAACGTTAGGGAAATGTAAGAAATATTTTTTTAAGTGCTTACTTTTCACATTTGTGATGTTTTGAATTCTAAAATGCTTTTATATTTAACTGGTTATATTTACTTCTACTGTAAAAAGAAATTATTATATTTGCATAATACAATTTTGACATTAAATTAAAAAAGAAGTAGTTTAAAGTAAGATTCTTCATTTAATGTGTTTAAATATTTATATTAAGCACGCATACATTTAGACTTAATTAATGCTCTTTTTTTCTTAAATTAACTTTTTTTGCATTATATTTTTGTAAAGATTATTGACTTAGGTGCCGGTTTCTTATTTGGAAACTGTACAGGCTGTGTGAGTTATTTTTAAAATTAGTTGCCAAACATGTTATATTATGCATTAATAACATACACCCTAACGTTATGTGTGCGTGACTAATAACTCTTTTTTTTTATTAGTTTACTTTGTAGTACACCATTCCTTCATTAGAACAAGTATAACTACTTAAATAGCAATATCACTTTTTAAATGTTATCGCTTATTATATATTTTATATACCAAATCCTTTAACAACGAAAAACGAAAAGGTGTTATTCATAGCATTTTAACACAAATTTATCTTGGAATATGTTTCCATATAATCATAGTATTACAAAAACATTTAAACATATTAATCTTGACTAACACAGAGTGTTTAAATCTTTATTATTAAGCATTAACATTAGAAATAAATTAAATATAATTGGCGAATTTTCATTAGCTATAAACTGTCCGTTAACTAGTTAAACTATGCCATTTTCAGTTTCCACTTTAATGTTGTCCTCAGAAATTTTATCACCAATGGCAGATAATTAATATGTTAGGAAACCTTTAATGTAACCGAACAGAGTTAATTAGGAACTTTTGCCATGTCCTTTATTATGAGGTCGAAATTCAGAAAAATATTTCGGTAGTTTATTCAATGATGAATAATGAAATGTTTGCTTAATACTTATGTGTGTCAGATAACTTAACATAAAAGCATGCATTTAAATTACATTTCGAATGGGGCTGCAATATTGCAGAAGAAATCTACAAACTGGCATTGCTACTTTTCTAAAATGCAGATACACATTTTGGCAGCGAGTGATTAAATACAAGCACATTGAGCTGGAAAACGTGCCTCGTATGCGGAGTACATTTTCTCAGACTGCCAAAAACGGAAAGGGCAAATCTGTATGAGGATAAATTTTCTTTCTGGGATAATCCAAAATACAAGTCTAAATTAGAAAATTGTAGAGTGTTACTGCGCAAGTAAAATCCTATAATCCTCAAGGAATTCATCAATTAAAGAACTATAACTAATCTGCAAGACTGAAAAGCTAAGGTTTCTTGATTTGGTTTGACAGAGTTAAATGTGAAATGATCATCTTATATTGTAATTACTTAGTGTACTGCAACAATCGAATAAGCTTTTTGAAAAAACAAACTTTTACTTAATTATTCATAAAATAACTGCATAGCTAAAATGAATTCATTTCACAATAAAAAACAATTGCTGCAGAGATGCCAACAAGCACGAGTGCTCTGTTGACATCGTACGTCACCTCATTTTCAACTATAGGGATCTGGCATCACCTGGCTTAGGACAGCCGATAGAACTTTTTGGGTAGTGCCCGGGTGGCCTAATGGTTAAGATCGCACACCATTACGGTAAATATCTGCGCATTTTACCGAGTTCGGGTTTGATTCCCGCCTTCACCCTGGGAATAAATTTCTCCCTTCGTGTCAGTAAAAAAAATTTCTATATCTGTCTTACGTGACGAAGGTTTATAAGCAGGAATCTGATCAAGCACACAAGCCGGAAATACTACCAATAAATTTTTGGGGACTTTCTAAAGGAGGGATTACACAGATTATTTTTAATCTTTATTGGTGCTTACGTATCACTTGGGTAAAGAGAGTCCTAAAAAAGCTAATTCCAATGAATTCAATCTCTGCGTGTATGTCTAATTTTACTTAGCAACGAATGGACAGCACCTCATTTGCCTCCTTGGGTCTGCCATTTGTGCCCGTAATTTAGTTGTATTTTAGTGGATAATAAAGTAGATAAATGATCGACCTTACTGGTGAGTTCAAAAACTAATCATCAAGGCCGTTGGTTTACGCAATTAAAAATGAAAAATGATAGTGAATTGTTCCTCTGGAATTGGATAGCATAGGCTTTATAGCCCATTACCCTACTCGCCAGAATGACACAGTCTCAGGGGACACACAAAGAAAGGACTGCACAAACACATATACAAATAACAACATTAATTGACAAAAACAAACATCCATATCTTTCCGAAATTCCCGCCCAGAAGCTCCAAAGGCTAGCTCCCTAACCGTCGTGCTGTCGGGTCAGCTGGTTTTCGCAATACTACTAGGTCAACACTAGTGAATTTGACAGAATTTTAGAGCATCTGCGAGTAAGCGCAGGTCACACATTTGACAGAATTTCAGGGCATCTGCGAGTAAGCGCAGGTGACACAAGTACAGAACATGATTTAGCCAGTTTCCTACGAATATTATGCCATTTCCAGTATTTCTTTTAACAAATATATATCTTAAATGTAGTTGTAACATCCACAGTTATTCTGTTAGGATGGTTGATGTGTAGAAATAAATCTGTTTTCAGTTTAACTGGTTCAGCCAAAGATTCGGTATTTGATGGCGTAAATGAAGCCAAAAATTTCAATTTAATTTTAAGATACAATTAAAGGAGTAAGCCTTTGGATGGTATGATACTTAAGGTTATTTCTTGTAGTCTTTTCTTTGCTTACCATCATTGTTTTTGTACGCAACGCTTTCTAATAATATGTTCTTAATTCTTAATTTATTGGAGCATGAGTTTATTTTAGATGTATTTTATCTTT
The DNA here is from genome assembly GCA_023701765.1 of Hylyphantes graminicola. Lineage (NCBI taxonomy): Eukaryota > Metazoa > Arthropoda > Arachnida > Araneae > Linyphiidae > Hylyphantes > Hylyphantes graminicola. The sequence goes on along the minus strand of CM043111.1, from coordinate 34,604,043 downwards.
GCGGTGGGAACCGTGATACGAATCTTTTTTAATTGATTCGTCTGACGGTTAAATGATACAAAGCCTCAGTGTTTTACTATATCGGAAAATTGCATAAAAGTATTTTTACTTTAGTGAATGATTCTGCATCAATAAATGCATTGTCTTTTTCAAAGAATTCATTTCATAAAAATTATGCATATTCATCTGAATTGAACATTCAAAAATAATGTTGAAACTGGAAAATAGCAACATTTGCTTGAGTGTGGTAGATGGATGAATATACTTAATGAAATTTAAAGTAGAAAGTATTATAGGTGTGAATTTTTTGAAATTTTTATACTTGTGCTATTTTTAAATTTTTGTCATTTAAAGTAAATACTAACAGTGCCAACATTTTTAAATGCAATCATTATGTATAATATTATTCCAAAATTTAAAAATATCTATTTTCAAACTGATTTGAACAAAATCATTACATTTTCATTTATGACCTTATCAAACCAACCCGGTTATTTTCCAACGATACTTCCTCAGTTTTTGGCTCCAAGTTCGCAATAATCTAGGTGCATCAAATTGCAAATCCGTCGTGGCATCCTCAATGCGAAGGAACACAGCGCTAATCCCGGGAATATCGTAACTCCTTAAAAAGCAATTTAAAAGTCATTCGAAAGGCTTTTAGATTCTCATCCATTTAGGGAAATAGATGTCACCCGAGAAGGATCAAACTGTCACCGCAACAGAATAAATAGGACCCGAAATCAAAAGGAAGCTTTCGGGGGAAATATATCAGGTTTGGATTGTCGTGATTTGTTCGAAGCGGAAATATTTCCAAGAAAGATATTCTTTTAAAAGTGCCAGCTTCCCGACTGAGTTGTTTTTATTGAACTAGAGTTGTATGGGATATTAGTGTTTGATCGTGGGTAAAGCCATGGATCTTTAATTTGGATGATTCTGAAGATTTTTATTGAATAAGAAATTACAGTTTATGTATATTTATATATTATTATAGTTTTATTTATGAATATAAAATTTTCAATATATTTTAACTCTAAATATTATTTAAATATTTTTTATTGAAAGAGTGTAGTAAAATTTGTTAACGAACGAAATTTTGTTTTTTAAAGCTAATCAATCTCGAAAATATTCGTAAGTTCCTTAAACTTATAATAGAATCAAAAATGTAAATTACATACCTATTTATCTTGTTAACTGTAAATTATTAATTAACAAAGAATCTTAAATTAAATAAGTTTTAGCTTACACTCTACCTTTATGGAAAAGTGAAAGCTTTAATAAAGGCTTTCCACTTTTCCAAGGTGTAAGTCCTATACGTCCGACTGTCTGTCCAACTCCCATTTTCATAATCCAAATTGCAAGTAATACAGACAAGTGTTATGCTTAAAAAAATTAAGATTAGAATCTAGACGTAATTAAAAATCTCAAAACAAAAAAAAATTCAAAGGACTTCAATTATTAAAAAAAATAATGCTCGTTTAAAAAGCCAACGAAGGACGTTTATAATAGAATTTAATAATAAATTTAATTAATTATTGATTTTGCGATGAAAAATTCTGCTTAATTTTGAAGTTTCAAGCTTAATATCGAACAAAATTATGTGTTTGGCTCTATTTTAGAAGCCTGAATTTTGTGTGAAGACAGTTAGAAGACCAAGAGGCAGTTTCTGTAACCTATTTTTTTAATTACTATTTGCATTCATTATAGAACTAAAATTTGATTAATTACATTGTAAATGCAGTTATTATATTTTACTTTATTGAAAAAAAAACCTTATATTGTGATATTTCAAATTAATTTATCCATATTATACGTGTTTATTATTGTTTTTGTAATTTTTTGTGGTATTTATTATAGAATTTAGTTTATTTTTCTTAGTATAATTTAAAAGAACAAAATTTTATACGATTGTGAAGATACAATTTTTTTTTTAGTTCAACAAAACATATTTCTATTCTATCTTAATCTATACATCCTATTAACTAAAATATTTTTTTCTTTAAAGACTTTAAGAAAAAAGAACATTACGACAAACTTTAAATCCCAAGTGCAACAACTGTTTCCGAATTTTTTTCTGTATTCTATTTTTTGTAAAACACAATCAAACTTCTTACACGCCTTTTTAAATCCAAAAATTATGCTTAATTTATTGATATTTCACGGTTTTCCCACAACATGCCGAGAAGCGCTAATGCGTTTTCTCATCAATCACAATAGACGTGCACAATTTAAAGTGGGGAAAGGTATCGAAATGCACGCCACTTTATTGATTAACCATCTAAATGTCATCATCCCAGTAAGTGTGAATTATTAGAGAAGAATATGTTTATGGGCATTGCATAACCAAATCGGCTCCAATGCATTCGCTTTCTTTGTGCTTCGGGTGCAATTACAATCACGGTCACGTACTGGCTTCTTATGGAAGGGATTCATTTTTGATCTGATATTTAATAGTTATAATTTGATTTAGTGAGAGATTTATTTCCTCGTTAAGATGAAAAAAATTTTGGTGGTTTTTATTTGCAATTTCGCGAATACTTTTGCTGAAATTTACGTTTATGACGGAATTCATTTTTTCACTGTTAATTATTCTGCAGATTTATACTTTTTAATTGAAAAAAGTAAGAGAAAGAAAAAGTAGGTTGTATAAAAAAAGCTGCTACGTTAAAAATCAACATTAAATTGTAAGGATTCAATTTTTTAAAACTTTTAAATATGTTTTCCGACCGTTGATATTACGCTAAGATTTGATTTAGACAAAATTTCATTTGCAGTGTTTTGAAAACTCTCATTTTCCTGATTTATTACTTTTCAAGTTATCGGTAGAGTGGTTGGTTCGTTGGTGAAATAACCTTTAACAATTTTCATTTACACAATTGGAACAACTCAAAATCTTGCACGTTATAGCTTAATTTTCACAAATAATCTCCTTCCTTTTTGATCCGAGACCATATTTTTCTGTTAATTAACGAAAGTTTTATGGTATTAAGGTAATATTTTCACCACACAAGCGCAATCATCATTTTCAAGGCGAATTTTTATTCTATTTATTTTCCCCTTCTCCGCCGATCTTGCTGCACTGATAAGACACTCGTCCCCACCTACTGCCAGTCATCCTATAAATCGGATATCTGTACTGGGAAAGAGTAGAAAATCCAACTCGTGACGCCGGATGGGCCCGAGTACACTGGGACAGACGTGCTCGTTAAATCTGCGGCGTCCAAAGTCCCGACGGCGTCAGCGTACGATGTCACTCGAAGCTCCGTTGGGTGCCCGTTCAGGTGTCGACCTCGTCACTTGACCAGGGTTCTAAATTATGAGGCGTTATTGGCGGTGTTAAAGCTACTAATGGAGGCTAGAAATAGGCAGCCGGAAACGATTACACTACATTACACTAGACAGTCGTCTGCCATCGATAATGCCTGGGTACGAGCAGCGGCCACCCAGAAAAGGATGTAAATTGGTTGTACAGTTATAAATCAATCTCCGAAGTTTACTGGGAAGATAACTTTTCTAAAAAAGCAGAGAAAAATTAAACTGGAAGGAACCTTCTAAAACATTCTAGATGGAAAAAAAGGAGTCAATTTACGAAAATTCTCAGACGGCAAAACTTCCACTTATATATTTTTTTAATTAAAAGCACCATTATTAAACGAGTGCTTGTATTAAAAGCTGTACGCTGCTGTCAAATCAAGAATTAAGTTGGAACGAAATCGTATTTGTAATATTTTATTAATTTCAAAATAAATGTTTTATGTTTCAAATTGAAATTATGCAAAAACTTCTTCTGTAATACTGATATTAAAACTGGAATCTCATTTTCATTTGAAAGATATGTGGTGAACACATTTACTCTTATTTTTTACCGAAAAACTATACACTAATCAATATTAATCTTATGCAACAATGATTAAAATAAGTAACGTCAGACAAAAACTCACACATACATTTTTGATAAGCAATGTATTTTTGACTTAAAATTCTTGTATAGTTGAAAGAAATTATTTTACCTCTTAAAATTTTATAATGCATTAGCTACATAAGTACTTTTTAAATATTAAAAGGAATTAATTTTTTTAAAGTACTCCCTATAGATCCTTAATAAGAAAGATCACGAACACATAAAATTCTTTTTATGCCTTTATGAAAGAATGTTAAGTGCTAATAATAAAACCCCGATGCAGTTTTTTCGGACTTAAAGGCCTTAAGTATTTAAAAAAATATATTTTGAAAATCATTTATTGTAAATAGGATTACTTTCCCGAGAAAGTTACGATAAAAACACACTGAAGAAACTAGGCGAAAAGAAATAGATTTTTAAAGGAATTTCTAGAGAATTTTAAGGTATTTCTTCAGGTTAATTAAAAGGCGTTCGATAATTAACAAAATGTGTCGAAGCTGTTGTCCAAGTTGTCAGTTTGTCTTTTGTAATGAAGGCAATTATTGGAATCCTTTCCAGTTTTAACAGCTAACAATTGATAAGGGGGGAACTTTCACAACAAAGTGGTAAATAAACGATCGATTTTAGGAAGGGGAAAAAATTGAGATTTCCACCGTTGGTAACAGAGTTTTGTTGCTGTTTTCCCATGCAAAATTATTTTTATATTCTATGTAACATAAAATAAGTATCTATCGATTGAATTATTATGCATAGATAAAAAAAAATATATCATAAAGTACCAAACTGCCCTTTCCAAAGTCTAAATATGTATTTTTTAAATTTTGTTTAAATAATATTTGAATGTCCTTATTGAAAACCAAATGATAAAATCATTTTTAAATAATGCAATTTTCTATTCGATAGAAAAGAAATCAGATGGTGTAAGTAAATGAAAATACTGTCCTTAAAAAAATACTTATTGAATGCTACAAATTTTAAATTGAAAATAGTTAAAAGCATTCAGTGACTGATTACTGACATTCCTCATTACATAAAAGTATACATTAAAAATCTCACAAAAAAAATTTAATTGAAAATCGATGAAAGAAACAGCGTAAAGCTACACGGACAAAAAGCATAACAGATTAGTATGATGTCCTACCTTCCTAGCGAAAAAAGAAATTTTGAAACCGGACTGTTAGAACTAAGTGGGAACAGACCGCGTCGTAAAACAGAATGACAGATGTACAAAAAAATCTACAGACATGAGGACAAAAATATTTAAAAAAAGACGTCTCTGATGTCATACCTTCCAATCAAAAAATTATATATTACTCTTTTTTTTTTTTGAAAAAATCCGAAAGCCAGTACCTAATGCGGATGGGGTAATGAACACACAAACGGAACAAAAGTTATTAATAATTGATCTTTACTATCATATATTTCTGAGAAATAAATTAATCAATACAATTTAAAAAATAAGTTAAGAAATTTAGTCATAGATAAATAGTCATAGATAAGAAAGATAGGTGATGGTCCAACGGACTGAAAAAAATACAAACAAAAATAAAGTTTTAAACACTAGCCATAACTTTCCAGCAAAAAGCAAACTAAAGCTAGAATCAAATGAATTTGGGAATAGGGTATAAACGGTCGGTAGAGCGCGCATAAGAAAATCGCCATAATGCCAATTACTATACTTTCCACTTTCACAAAACTTTTTCTGATTCTTGAGTGATAAGCCAACCCCGATTTAAATTTATAAAAACTAAATATAATTGCTAACTAAAAAGGGCGACAATAAATATATGTCCTTCCGAGCGTACAAGAGACGAATAAAAAGTGAAAAAGATAGGTGTCTGATGTCGTGCCTTTCCAAAGAAAAAAAGGGACGACGGACAGGCACATATGAAGAGTACACGGGAAAAACCGATTGATTTTGCAGAGAAGTTTCCTTAGCAGGCCACTTTGGCAATGATAGCGAGTGATCGCCTAAACTTGTGTAAGGAAACCAGCTCCTACCACAGATATCATAGTTAAAGTAATAGAGTGACAGGTCATGTGACCTCCAATGCTAACGACAGGACGCGCAAGGAGCTCCCAGAAGAGCCCCAATGAAGTCAGTGTTGTAGATCACGTGCCATGCCACGCTAATACTTTTACTACTATCTCTGTGGTTCCTAGCTACCAAGATTCAGGCGATTGGCGATCCCAACTCTTGGACCAAGCAAAGAAGAAAGAGAGAAACCGGTTTTCTGCCGCCAAGCAGACAAATGCGGGCGTTCGCCTAATAAATCAATACGTTATTCCCGTGTACTCTTCATATATTCTCATGTCAATTTCTACTTTTCAATTTTTTTTTTATTATTTAAAAACTTTTTAAATATCTTTCTTCTGTCTGATATTCATCATTTAAAATTAGTTCAGTCAATTTAAAACTGAAATCCATCACCTTCTAAAACTTTACGCATTTAAGCTATAATTTAAAGTTTTGAAAATTTATTTATGAAGTTCATAAAAATATAACGGAAAGATGGCTACGGGGGAAATCTTTTGTTTACGCCAGACACCTAGACAGACGTTAAACAGTAGATTAGGCTTGCTTATCGCATTATTCTAACAAATCACTCACTCTATTAGGCCCATGAAATTGATTCATCCGACACCTGTGATCTTATACAGACAGCACTAAAATATCAGAATGTAGAATGATAATTCTGTTCTTTGGACAGTAACAGATATTACATATTTTCGTTTAATTATCCCAAGCTGTTGTTTTGACTGTTATTTTCAATATATTTCATTAAAATGTGCCGAAGCGGTGTGTATTTATGAAAATATAAACATGTAATATTTACACATCAAGGACAAACATTGTTATAGCTACAAATATAAATTTATGGTTATGTTAATAAATAATGCTTGAATGTCTAAATTATTTGTTGTGTATGATTAATAACGCACACGATTGTGTGCTTGCAGGTAAAGTTCAACTTGATAGCAATGGACCAAATTGTAAGAAAAATGTATACAAAGCTTTAAGATTAGTACACATATCGACATGTTTGCGCTAAAGAAAAGCATAAAATCAAAGAATAATTAACTACCTTAATAGTAAAAATTCCAAAGATTTAAAATAAAGCAATAATTACTTGTTAATAAAATAATACTAAAGTGATATATAGTTGTTATAGATTTGCAATTCATATGTCTATACAGTTGCGTCCTAAAAAGCTGCAATAAATTACAAAAATTCGTGCAACTAACAAAACTATAAACACACTAAGTATAGAAAAAAAAATTATCGTTAGTTGTATTTTGAAATTTAGAACGGAAAACATAAAAGAAAAAACTTAAGAAAAAAATAGGGAATACGATTGATTAAATTTAAAATATTTTTAAAATTTAACAGACATAACAAATTAAAGAAAAAAACTATTAATATTTTGAAAAAGTTTGAAGTTGTAATTCCATTCACTATTGCATGAATACTACATAGTCACGAAGGGATTAGAAAAACATATTTGCCTAAACCACGTGTTCTGTTTCTAACCATCCCTTTATATAGCGTAATTTGCAGTCTCTGGGATACAGAACGGTATTTGCCTTTAGTGATGTAGGAATGCAATTAGATTCATTTTACTAAGTAAGACAATTGTAGTCAAACCTGCATAGATCCATAACATTTAGATTCTCAGGCCCTATGGCTTATAGTGATTTCAAGCATATCTAGTCTGACTATATTTGTTTCAGTGATCATATTTTCGACTATGCTATCATTTTAACATTTTCATAAATCTTTTACTTTAATTACATTGTTTTGCCTCGGAAAACTATAGGATGGAGTAGGGGCTAACGGGACGACAAGGAGCTAAAAGCGGAGAAAAATATAACTTTTTTTACAAATATTTCTACACTACAACTTTGTAACAGTTACATTTCACATTTTAAAACCAAAGATCAGCCATTAAAAGCATGTGTTAAAGTTTGGAGAAGAATTGTTGTTTTGGATAATCCAAAGTTAGTTGAAAGTATATCTTTTATTACACTTTTAAAGTATTAAAAACCTTCTCATGAATTAAACCATAGTTTTAATAGAAGACATATCACAAATTAAGATATTATATGCCAAATACTTAGGTAAACACGTGGTTCTATGTTGGATCATTTATAAATAATAACACGGTGGGGTCAAAGAAAACTATGGGGTCAAATTGGACATGAATAAATCTATCTTCGTATGCTTCTCTTGAAAAAATTTCATAGATCTCTTATAACTTATTCAGTCAATGTGTCAAACACTTTTAAAAACTTTTAATGTGAAAATTTTAAATTTTTTCGTCTTGTAATACGTGAAAGTTCACGTTGATGTATTGATGATATATTCTGCCCCACCAGTAAATTTCTAATTTCTATCTGAAAAGGTTTGGTGATATAAGTAAAAGTGATCTTGGTGAAGGTAAATGATTTAGTGTTGGTAAAAATTGACTAAAAAGCAAACTATTCTTTATTCCGTTGGCTTGATTTCTGTAATAGAAAGCGATTAACTCCGGTTAGGCTATTTGAAGAATGAACGGGCATTTTGTATTTACGTATCCTAAAAAAAGAAGACAAGTTTGAAATAATTTTTACAAGATTTAGTTACAAAACTACTCTTTCCGGGGATTTAATAAAAATTATGAGTGCATCTTGGTTTTTGAGCTTTAACTTTGATGTTTCACCTTTTAATGGAAAATAATTGTTTTAGAAAAAAATAAAATTTCAATATGCATACATTATGAAAATGGGTTTTTTTTTTGCTTCAAAATTTTATTTTCTGTTCATTTTCTGAATTTTTTCCCATTTTTGGAAATTTTAATTAAGGCGACATTTATCCTGTCCCATTAGCCCTGTAAACTGCTTCATTAGTCCCCACCTATGGGGGCTAATGGGACATTTGTATGTTTGTTTAATGCTCAGCAACTAAAATATGGTAACGTTTTAACATGTGTCGAATGACATTTTAAGGAAACGAATATTCAGTATATGAGCTTGTAAAAAAGAAATTAAAATTTTTGTGTTTCTGTTGAAATACAGAGGTCAATGAAAATTTTTCCCATTAGCCCCTACACTCACCTAACACATAGATAAGATTTTTATTTGGTAATTAGAAAATAAAATTCTGCATTTTTTACATCTCCCTAACTATATTAACTCCCTATCGTATAATTAAAAAAGGTCATGAAAAATTTTTTTTATCCTGAAAATTACATAAAGTTGTCGGTATCAAAAATATTTATAATAAATTTGTTTCATTTGTTTATAGTATAAATTTTTAAAAAAAAAAATGTTTAGGAAAAGCCAAAAACCTCAGTCCATCATGTTCGTGGAAGCGAGAATGAAGTGTTGAAATGATGTTTTCAATTTATTATATATTTAGCGCATTTTAAAATTAATTATTAAACTAACCACACGATAATATCCGATTATTTGTATACCTAAATATAATTTTAAAAAGTAGCTATGTAATTATTAATATAATGTTATGCAAGTTTCAGTTTCTATAATGAAAGTGTCTATATATGTATCATTATTCAATAACATTATATGCTTAAGTTTATTTAATTTGAATTACTAGCGATCTACGCCTTACTTTTGTGAATACGTTATTTATAATACTACATAAGAAATATTTTTATTGTTTCATCTATTCACTTTCATAATACAAAAGAAATGTTCACTGTACACTCAATCTTTCGTACATACACAGTGCACCTCATTTAAACAGAATATAAATTGAATAACAAGTGAAATATTCGTTATAATTCTATCAATGCAATTTTCCAGTAAAACTATATACAGATAGTACCTTATCCATGCAAAACTTCTTTGACAAACATGATGTTTTTGCATCTAAGGTATCTATTACTAAAACAAAGATGTATCGCGTATGGGTGTTTTTGTACTTTCCATTTGTTTCTTCGAACAATCAAATATGAAACATGCTATTAGTTTCTATGCCGATATGTAAAAATTTTCTTTTCAGACTGAGTAAATATCAAAAACCCGCTGAGGCTTTCTCGTGGGAAAAAATATTCAAGACGTGTCAAGCGTATATAAAAACTCTCTTCTTCCTGTGGCTTTCGAGTTTGCGTGTTAAGGAATAAACATTGATTTGTTTATACTACGTTGTCTACCTTCCGAAGGGCTTAGAAATCGGCAAATACGTATGGTTGTTTTCACTGTACATATTTTAATTAACTTTAATTCAAATAACATAAAACACATTTTTATTAAACACATTTTTATTAAAAACACATATTTTAAATTAACTTTAATTCAAATAACATATTTGTTTTAAAAATCATATCTAGATTCAATTTTGAAGACATGAACGTGTAAACATTTCCAAATAAAAAAAGAACCTTGTGAATAAAAATTTATTAATTATGAAATTTTAAAATTTAAGGTTATTGTAAGATGCTCAAAATGCCGAAAAACCAGGGTCTAACTATCGAGGGGAAATTCAAGTTCCTGTGATTTCTATGCCTTGTTAAAACATTAAATGAGGACGCTTTTTAAAGACAAGTTGTACAAGAGGTTTTTCAAATCTTATCTTTCTAAACACCAATTTTACTTCTTCCGCTTCTTTTTGATTTGGTTTGTCCAAAATCATTTACCTTTTCTTAGGGTAACAATTTGTAACATATGCCGGACCCAAAAGTTTCCTAGATCTATTTGTTTGGGTGCCCTACTTAAGTGATAAAATAATAGAGCTATGACTTAGCTCTTCAGTAGGGATGATACCTAAAGTACTTCGTCGAGTTTGTACCATGGACACATATACTGTGATGTAGCGTTTAATCGTTGTTGCGACATTTCCTGCATGTGTGGTCTTGTCCCATAGTATGGAGGTGTTTTCCAAAGTTATAGTGCCATGTAAAGAATCCTGTAATTGGTTGTATCTTCCCCTCCGTTTTCACTTACAAAATATTTTTCTAGTTAAATATGCTGAAAATGATTATTTTATTATGAAATGTGCTATAAAATCCTGGTGCAACTTGGTGTAATGCGCCTCAATGTAATTGGTAGAAAATTGTTTTAGGGGAATCGATGTTTACAGTTGTTTTTGTAAGGGAAAAGAATAAACTTGGAAAACTCTCCGCTATCGTTTCACAAATACCCATTTATAAATCCTAACTACTTAAAATTTAATTTTACTGTAACGTTTCTAGTGCACACTGTTAATTTCTTGGAACGTCATTACACCGCAAATACAGATAAGCTTGAAACTTCATTCGATTGGGTGGCATAATTCTGCTCTATAAGGCTTGACACAGCATATTCTGTAACTAGATTCATGGAGTAACATTATATCGGAATGTTTACAGGTTATATCAAGTTGAATTAGATAGTTTTTCAAACAAAATGTCAAATATATATTTTAAAATTGGGCTTTGTTAGTTTCGCTGTTTAATTCTTTGCAGAAAAAGCCGGCATCTGTACATAACTCTTGTTTAAAAAGAGCTTAATATCTAGATTTCAAGCCACAGTTCCGATGTGAATATTCGCCAAAAAAAAAACCTTTGCTAAGATTTTAAAAGCGCGACGAATTTATAGATTTCCTTTATTGCCTGCCGAAGCGAAGAAGGAGGTACGGGTTTTCATAAATATTTTCTTTTATACAAAAAATTTGCATTCTTTCAGTTTATGATGTAGGTTTTAGGTGTGAGCCGACGGAGAATTTTTGAGTGCTTTTATATACATTTTTTTTTCCTCTTTTGATACTTTTTATGGTTTTTTGACTGAGATGACTTGCTACACCACTATTTTTTATAATTTTTTCTTTTAAGTTTGATTTCAAAACAAGCCGGGTTTTTTTTCTATACGCTGCGAGGTTTTTCTTCTGTCACTTGTATGTACTAAAAAAAGTGTTTCTGTCAGAATATCATTTTTTATTTTCATTCAGCTTTTGTTTTAAAAATATTCAATAGATGTAAAAAATAATGTAGACAATAAGTTTACTATATGTTTAACAAATTCAAATTTTACACAACAAATTATTTAAATATTGTTAGGTTTATTGATATTATATTATCCTAACTTAATTAAATAGTTAGCATGTTCCACTTGATAATAAAGGCTAAATCAATTCTGCTGTCATTTCTAAACGTCATTGATAGTTTCAGTGATTGGTGGTAAGGAAGTTTTTTACAACATCAATTTCAATAAACGTTGACGTAAACCTTTCAATATTCTTAATTTTTTTAAATTTGTGATGAAACAAGTTTTAAAGTTATATATTTTTTATTTCTTTATTCTATTCAGTTATCATTTCCAAGTGTCAAAATAGATTTTACAAAAAAATCATTTTATAAAAAAATTAGACATAAAAAATATGTATCACGGTTAAGTTTAAATTATAAAACATAACGTGTATGTTCTAATGGCACTTAAATTTTGAATCGTAAGAGTTGTGCTTTCAATTTCTTTTATTAATTTGTAATTCGTATGTTCCTTAAGAAAAATAAAAAAAAACTTGCCACTGACATCTGGAGCAGTCATCTTTTCACTCATTTTATGGCCTTTAACGGTCTCCTATGATACTAAAAACTCCATATGAATTATGGAATGGTGCTCAAAAGTTCATTTCAATTGTTATAGTGAAAGAAAAATTAGGAATTCTTGTTTGCAGTGGTCTGGAGTTGAAGGCTTATTTCAAAATTTGTATGGCCATCGTCATACGAAAAATTGATTTTGAAATTGAATGTAATGAAAGAAATTTGAATATTGTATGAAATCGTAGTAAAAAAATTACTTTAATAAAGACTTTTTCTTAATTAAATTATTTGTGAAGTTTTAATTATTTGATTTTATTACTATGATATTGGACATCCTATTTTTTATTAATATTTTTTGATGGAGCAATAAACAGTTCTTCGTTTTGCCATGCTACTGGTTCGAGTATCGAATACCGGATTGGAAGAGGTTGACCTATCCTTAAGTGGGTCGATAAAATGGGTACCAAGCATGCTTGGGAACTAAACATTGAGAGTTCCGCGTGAGGCTGATCATCTTACCGGGACATATGCCTAGCACCCGAGAGCCTTAGGTAATAAAAGCCAAAATGGGCAAGGCAGGCCTTGGCCTAGTAATGAGCTGTTGCGAAGAAGAGTTTAGTATAAACTATTGTAAAACATAATCAAATATTTTTAGGATTTAAATTTGCAGAAGCAAAAATTCGAAGCTTTGAATAACTTTTTTCTGCGAAATTGCACTTAATTTGTTTCTTATCATTTTGTATCTCTAATTTCTCAGGATGCTAAAAATTTAACAAAATAATAGTTTTACTCAGATTCATTTAAGTTAATAAAAGAACTTAAAAATGCTTCGAAAAGCTTTTATTAAAAAGTAGTTGCAAACTATATGGTTTGAGTTTTTTTGCTTCTAATTCGATCAGGACTTCCTTCTTATTTGTAACCCTTCAACTTTGATAGGGGGAGGTGGGGGAAAATGGTGGTAGGGGGGAAAATGAGGGTATGTAAAAAAATATAAATTTTTCAACTATACTTTTAAATTTTTTTAGACTTTTTCTTTGAAATATTATTTTTAGATGATCTCTAATTACTTTTATTTGGTTTTTAGAATCTGGCAACACCATTAATTCATTGAAATTCTTGTTCTTAAGCTAATTTTGTTTCAGCTGTTAAAATTCACTCTTAAAAACTTCGTTCTATTTATTTCATAAAACATGCTGTGCTCTTGAACTTTGTTACATGCAATAGCCACATTTTCGAAGAGTATAATGTAAAATACTTAACCAAATCAAAGATGGAAACTAATATAATTTCGAGAAATATGCAGATTAAGTTGTTATGTTCGGTGCAATATGTAAAGTTTTACATAGCCTCAATTTAATAGTAGATGACATTCAGGACTCTTGCTTATATATTCTATTATTATTGTTATCTCTAAGTAAGCTTTTCTGGAAAAAAAGTGTAGAGGAATATTAGGAATGAGTTTGCTTCAATTAATTCTTTATATTAATGAATTTTGATTTAATCATATCGTTAAATTTGGGCTACCCCCATTTTCCCCCACCCTGGGGGAAAATGAGGGTATAAAACTAAGTTCCCTAAATTGCCAGATATTGAAGCATCTGGTGGGAAAAAATTATATATTCGAAATCTAAACAGTTCAAATGTATGTTATATACAAAAAAAATCTATGAAAATTAGTGAAAAAGTAGGTGTTCAATTAGATGATTTTAAAAAAGCTCGATTTTACCCTCATTCCCCCCCCCCCCCATCCATTATCAGCACAACCTTGGTAGATTAGCAGTATTGGCCAATCTCGGCTCATACCCATCGTCCAATGCATAAAGGACTACGTTTTACCTACGCTGGGCAATATCGGGGTGCAATACTTTTTGACTATTGTATGAAAAAAATTACAATTCAGAATTGTTTATTGAAAAATATTGCGAACCATAATATTTGCCTTATACACATGCAAATTTCTATTGCAAATAAGATTGCAGTAAAATTAAGAATTGCACTTCTCGTAATTTCCCGAATGAAACCTCAAAGAACTGGGAAATCTATTTAAAATCGGTAGAATATGATTTCATAAAATATTCTCCAAGTTTGGCCGATACTCATGCGAGATTGGCCAAAATGGTTGTGCTACCTGGGAGTTACTCGAACAAGCCCCTTATCTAAAATAATAAATATATTTATAAATATATATATAATAAATATATATATTATAAATATATATATAATAACGTAATTGCACACTTCAAAACAATGTTTCAAACTATTTTCAAAAACTATATGTACCTGTTTAACATTTGATATCATGCTTGATACATATTGCAAGCTTAATAAAAGTAGTCTCATCAAAGTTCTATGCTAGAAATATTGTATCAAAAGTCCACAAAAAATGTTTAAGGCCGCAATTTCATAGATAAGAAATCCAATAAAAAAGTCATTTTTTTCAACCAAAAAAAATTCAGATATACTGAGTAAAAATGTTTAGTTACGCAAGATTCGTACCGAAAAAACTATCTAAAACCGTCCGAACATAAATTCAATCAAAACGATTGTATGTATCCATGAATAGTAGAAAAAATCCGTCACGTCTCTATTGTTCTGATTCAAGCCAAATTCCATTTTTTCGTGACTACTAGAACGGCCAAAACAATGTCAGTTTTTTCCTACTTTACTGATTCCAGTAACACGTATCATAGCTATTTGGAGACATATATAGATCAATTTCGAACCAATATCAATTCTATTGAGAAGACATAGGATTTTTGATTTCTGATTTGACCTACATAAAAAAGTCGTTTTTTATAGCCCCGCAGCTGTTTTGTTTTGCCCTATACGATTTAGGTTTCACTTTCGAAGAAGATGATATGAATTGGAATGCAAGAAACCAATACGTCTTGAAGGAAATATTCTTTCCGCTTTTTGGACATATGTTTGAATTATTTTATTTAAGGCATTTTTGATTTTTTGGTGTGGAGTGTCATGGTTCCTTGTAATCTGGAAACATGGGAGTTTGAAATTGGAGGGAATTTGTTTCAGTTTTTTATGGGTGTAAAAAAGTCGTTTTATTGACTTTTATTTGAAATTGAAAGAATTTACCCCCACCATAGTATGAGCAAGTTTTCTACAATGTCTAATAAAACATTCGAGGGATCTGTAACGAAAAAAAAATTTACATCCTAGGGTAAAATGTGTGCTATGTAATATAATATGAAAGAATTTTTCCCTGAAATTTAAAAAAAAAATCATATTTTTTTTAGCTTGAAATATTGTCTATAAGAATACTAGAAAGTATATTTTACAAAAGGGTTCAAATTGCTTAATTTAACAAATTACATATTAAAAGAGAAGCATTTTATTCTTCTATTAAACACAAATACTTAAACGTTGCATATTTTTTCCAAAAACTCTATAAAATTTTCGGTGCAACTTTGCGTAACGTTTTAACAACCTTTCTAATGTAACCACAGCACATCAAGAATTTCATTCCTGTGTTTACATTCTTTCACTTTTTTAATAATTCATGTAAAAGTGTAGAATAAAATAGCGTTTACAATATGGATATCAGGACATTATAGGCTAGTGATATGTTATGTAAGCATGAAATATATTGCCATGAGTTCCAATCCCTTTACGACCTCATAAGATGGCGCTGATTTAAGTTAAAAATGTAAAATGTTGGTGTGTAAATGTAAATGTTATATGTTCATGAAATACATTACTATAAATTCCATATCCCTTTACGACACCTTCAGATGGCGCTGATTTAAGTTTAAAATGTAAAATGTTGGTGTGTAAATGTAAATGTTATATGTTCATGAAATACATTACTATAAATTCCATATCCCTTTACGACCCCATCAGATGGCGCTGATTTAAGTTAAAAATGTAAAATGATAGAGTTTTACCGAAAAAGTTAGGTTAAACAACATAAATACGGACAACTCCTTAAGCACAATGTCATTGTTTGTACAAAAAATAAGGCATACTTGTCCACCTGCTACGATATCGGTGTTTTTAAAAAGCTTGATTATTCTCCTTCATACCCACACAACTGTGTGAGTCTGGCCGTAAAATACCTAATATTTAAAACTAGAAGCTCTAAAAGAAGTAAAATAGCCTAATTCCCTTTTACTGAGATATTTATTTACCGAGAATTAAGTAGGTTTGTAACAGCAACTGCCACCTATACTTGTTTCTACAGAAGATTAATATGTATTTAAAAAAATCATCAAACTCATCATCCAAATGTAATTTAACTTTAAAAGCCATATATCAATTATTCTCCTTAATTTTCATATGAAAATTAAATTAAAACTACTTATTGTCTGCTAAATTTATTTGCAGTTCATATAATAATTATGCAATGTTGCTTAGTCAAATCCTATAGAGTCCGTTATTTGTAATACCTGGAGCTTTTTATTCTTGAATTAGTATCAACATACATATCTGTAAAAACTAAATATTTTCAAAATATTCATTAATAACAAAGCATGAAATTTCTCCAAGTTGCACTAAAAAATAAGAAATATAAGCTAAAATCAACCAGATTTTTATGCAATAAAAACAATGACTTGCCGCCTACTTAGTAAACAAAAAAAAGATAGATAAAAAAATAACATTTTATGACATTTTTACAAATGGTTTTATGATAAAAACAAATTTGGAAATATAATTGTTAAATAAATAAAATTTCCCTTGCCCTTGTTAATGTGACAGCAGTGATTTGAATGACTTTAAGTTAAATTTCAATATTAATTTAATGGGTAATTTGCTAATTTACTGACAGACAGCAAACAGATGTTAGTCCGGAAGATCAGACGGACAGACACAAAGTATAATTCTCAAATGCGATACCTTTCTAACAAAAAAAATGGTTTTAATGTCACGACGGATAAAACAGATTTTGAAAGGAGGTTACGGACTGATGGAAATCGTCAGCATTTCAAGACTTAGGTGTGGAGAGAAACCACCCGAACAGCATCCTTGTCATGCTAACTTGACATAGCTTCTGTAAAACATGTTTTACTTTCTTGATAGTTTTATGGCTACAAAGGAAACTTTTAGGTAGTGATCTGTAGAAGCTGTTTCTTTATTATATTACTTTAATAGTAGAGAAAACAGCATACAGGAATTTAGGGGTATGTATTATTTCAAACATTGCGATATTTATACACAGTAAAACATTGGTATAACGTTACTGCATAAAACTTGTTGAAGCTAGTTTAACGGAAATAACTGCCATAATTATCTTTTGTATGGGAAAACAATAAATTACAATACATGTTCACTGGTGAATTCATAAATGCCCACGTAATAACAATAACTACTTGAAAAATCATTTTATTATAAAGTTTTTTAGTACACTTTTTTAAAAAGAAAACATTTCACTAAATGTATTGTTTTATTGTGTACCCTTATAATAAAGTTGGAAGAAGCTTTTTTCGATTTTGAGGTGCATAACGTTATTCCGTAAACACGGTTAATTAACATATATATTTATTTTAGTAATTAGTTTAAGTTTTTAAGTAAATTGTACTTTGAAAAAATAAGAAGTCCAAATGCAATATAGTTTCTGGCTTAAATTATTATTTTTTATTTAATGCGAAAAATACTTTTGATTGTGTTTGGTAAGAAAAAACTTAACAACAATTTTATTAATCCATGGGCATATTTTTCTTTGAGTAGAAAATGTTCATAAGAACTTAAAATACTTATTTCATCATTTTCTGGAATCACAAGACGCAATCCTTACTCCCACTCCGAAATTCCAATATACTCGTCAAATATTAGCACTCCACGGTTTCATATAGCTCATCCCTTCCTCTCCGAAATCCTTCTGAAATTGCAAAATATCTATCCTCAGTTTCTCACTATTTGAACGAAAGATCTGTCCCTAAACTGAAAACGTTTCTTCTACAGCTAAGAGAGTGCCGGACAATCCATCTCTGTTTTATCTTACCGGATAATGCACTCCCGGATAAGCGAGCAATAAAACACGTTCAGGCCTGCCCGAACACTGGAAAGGCTTGCCCCGGACCGGGTATTTTTCATGCTTTAAATTGAAGTAGTTTCTGTTCCAGAGAGTTTTTGTTGGTGTTTATTCTAAGAGGGTTAGAACAGAGCTAGGAAAAGTGAAAAGAACGAATCATCTTTATTTGTCACCGAAATAAAAGGATGTAAGATTCTTTTGTTGTAAAGGTATTAACACGAATTCTTTCTGTCGCCGTTTTTCGGAGGAGATAGAAAGTTTCTTTGTAAAGTGTATGTGAGACAAACAGGGTTGTATGCATCTTTTAGGTGATCAGATAGGTTATAGGGTTTATTATCCATACAAAATTTATTTCACAATGCAATGAACTTAAAAATGTGACCCCTACTAAAAATGGTCAGTAGAGATCAATAGAAAATTTGTATGTGGAAATGGCCTACTGGTACCAATAGAAATCTCTATTGATATCTATACAAATCTCTACTGATCTCCATTGATATCCATACAAATATCTACTGATCTCTATAGATATAAGTACATGCCTATTGACGTCAACTGAGATCAGTAGCTTACTGATATTTCTTTTACTGGTGTCAGTAGAGCTTTATTGATATCAATTAGAAATATTATCAGTAGGTTACTGATATCAATAGCTTCTACTGATAACAATAGGGACATCCATAGAAATAAGTACACACCAATAAAGCTGCACTAATGTCAATAGATTTTTGTATTGATCTCTATGGATCATTTTTAGTAGGGACGCATTTGACGAATGTGTGCAAAGTTCAAGAATAATCAAATAAAGTTTTAAATAAATTACTTTTTTACAATGTGAAATCTATCTGATCATCTGAAATCTATCTGACCCAATATTTCATATTAATATCTTTAAGACAGAGTTGCTTCTAAGCGAGAAACAATTATTCCTCAATTTGAAGTGTCTTAAAGAACTGAGCAATTTAATATTCAATGAAACAAGGATAGGTATAAATGTTTCTTTCAAAATTTCATCTAGAAATAACGCAAAATGAAAAGCGTAATAGAATCATTGATTATTTGCAGATATTCTTTATAATCAGGCAATATTACTTAATAAGTCTAGGCAAACAATACAACTCAAGTATCTTAAGGGTTCTCAAAAATACAAAAAAAAATCTCTTATTCACTATACCAAATTAATATGTAAGTCAAGATCAGTTTTATCAAGCACATACAGCTAAAGTTAAATTACTTCTTTGGTCGAATTCTAGGATCTGCACTAAATACTACAGAGTAGGGGAGGTAGGAGTCTGAATATGGCTTAGGTTTGCGTGAGCATACCCTTAATGTAACTGCATGTTTACATTGCTGCTAAAATTGCTCAGGCCAATACAAGCACACGCGAAACGTGTATTAACAAGAACGAACTTAGACCTGACTCCCGGACAATCATTTAGAAAATACAGAGGTTTCCAAAAACCTACTGTTTTTCTAAAGATCAATACACAAACCATAACGTTGTCATGCCACTGAGCTTTACGAAATTGTATTTGCTGAGTGAGCCACAGGGTACAATGCAATCGAGGAAAATCGACTCAAATTATAAAAGTCGAAAAAATGGTAGATGAAAAACTCTGTTATGAAAATGGACATGTTTGAGAAATATTATGGTCCTGCCGGTCGCAAAAAAAAGCACAAATAACGATGTAATTTTTCCAATATTATATTTCATACCGAAATGTGTTCTTTTTAATCTATGCAAATACTACGTCAGCTATTTTCAGAGAATGATACAGAGAGTTAAATGTTTTTTATTCATCAAATTATGTGGGAGTTTTAAATTTGACCTCCACAAAATAAATTAAATGTACAAATGCCTACTTAGTAATTCAAATATCTTTAAAAAATAAAATTTTTATAATTTTAATTATATATGAAAAAAATATTCGATTGCTCCTAAATTAAGAAACTTGGCGCTAAATGAGTTAATTCATGTAATTCGCTTGACGCTTAAGGTTTTAAATATTTTCAAAAACGTGTGTAGCATCTTTTTTTTTACCCGCTAAATCTAAAATTAAATTAGTATGAATAGTACGTGAAAAAGAATTTTAACAATAATTTCAACCCCTACGTTTAAACTAATAGATAGATAAACTCAGAATATTAATAAAAAATTATTTGATATTTAATAACTTTTGAAACTAAAAAAGTAATCCCATCAATTACTTTTTTTTGTCTAAAGTGTCATGACCAAAAAAAAAACCATGATCAAATTATTGTTTCCATTTTAGAGTGAAACTCACGTCACTTTAATTAAGTCACCATTTCATTAAAAAATTTCCGTCTATAAAAAACACATTATGTGCTGCTGGCAGTTTGGCTTTTCTAAGCCAAGTTTTTGATCCAATAATATTCCCTCCAAAGCTTCTTTAAGTTAGGAAAAAATATTTTTAAATGCACGTCATGAAACAGCATGTTATGATAAAAACTGCGCGAAAAATTACTTTAGAGTTTTCGTTATTTTATTTTTTCTAAGCTGCTAAATAAAGTTGTTTTAAACGCATGATAATATTTGGATAGCTTTTTATTCACGTATAGAAAGATTTAATGCGGAAATTTCGGTGATTCGTGACTTGAAATTAAAAATAAAAAAAGTCAAGTTTTTGTTTTAAAAAAATTACCAAAGTATTTTTATTTTATTATTTCACTTATTTTTTTAAATCATAACTAATTAGACATAACGAAACAAAATACCACAATAAAATAGGTTAGCAGGATTTCTTGTCCGAAGCTTCAATTATACATGACATAAAAAAGCATCATTGAATTAAAAATGCGCATTTTTTAACTTTTTGAAATCATTAGGCAGGGAAAAAAATTTAATAATGGAAACATATTGTTCTGAAACAAACTCTCTAGGACTTACAACGAAATAAATTGTAATTTAAAATGTCTAAGCTAATGTTTATTTTTATCGTCTAAAACTTTGAAGTGTTCATTTGCAAATAACTATTCTGAAGTTCATTACTAATATATAAGTTATATCCGACTCATTGAAATTTTTGAAAATTCTAAATTCAATTTAAACGAAGTCACCAATGACCATGGACTCTACACCTTAGTTATACTTAAGTGAATGTGAAATTTTTAACAATACCCTGAATTTAATTCTTATTTAAGAAAAATTTTAATTAGATAATCGATAACTTATATTTCAAAAAATGAAAAGATCTCTCTGAAATGACTTTACCAAAAATAAATATATTAGATACATTGAAAATGAACAAATATCCGTACTATTTGCTGCAAGCTATTACAACAAATTGACGAATCGATAACAATGTATCATCCTATCATTCAGACATAAATCAAAGCAGTCCAGTCATTACTCTCCTCCGAATGCTTTCTCTTGTTATCCGACACTTTAATCGGATAAGGAAGAATGTGTATATTGCATTGTTTCCCGGAAAAGGCTCTCATTCATTGTTATTTTCATTGTTACTTTCATTGTTATCTTAATGCAGTGTATTTGTGGTAAATAACGCACCTATGTCATGTCAATATTTGTAGTTCCGAGAAAAATATTTTAAATAGAAAACCAATTATCTCGGCACGCTATCTCGGAAGTTTAATTCTTTCATTTGACGTTTCAGTTTGGTTAGGTTTGTGTGAAATGCTTTTTAATCTAAAGTAAGTGTGTGTGCATTCTATTTTTTACTTTTTATATAATCTAAATATGATAACCTTTCAATTTCTTGAAAAAATATTATATTGCATTTGTTTTGTTCATGAAACAAAGACGAACAACTCGATCTATGTAAATTTAATTAAATTTATTTTTAGTAGTTTGATAAATCAAACTTACATCTTTACTCGTCAATTTCAAACCCTTTAAAAAGACTTGCGATATCCCATACGAAATAGGGAATTTTTCATGAAAGATATGTATTGTTAATAAGAAATTGATAGATATTGTTTTTGTTCTCTTATTGCAATTAATCTGCGGAAAGTTCCGAATATTTTTGTGAAAGGTCAACTCTTAAATCAATCAGTTTCGAGCTTAGAAAAAATAACAAATAACTAGTTATTATCATTTCGAGGTATTTTGTTGATTTTAATGCAAATAGTTATATTCATAAATTACGTCACTTTTCCTCCTTCAGTGTGTATTTACTTTAATAAGCTTCCCAAAAACTATTTAAAAATTTTATCTTTTAACTGTTAGTATTAATTAATGTAAAAAGTTAAGTAGAATCAATATAGTAAGTTAAAATCTCATCATCTGGTCTACTCTAGGGATAGTGATAAATTGGAATACAAGAAATAAATTGACAAATATTCGTATACTTACTACAAGTTTTTTTGTTTTTAATTTAAAAATCATCGTGTGCTCCATGTATCATGTCTGATCGTGTCTAGGGTATCTCCTCAAAAAATTCAGGAATGTAGTTAATAAGTTTGTAGGTAAATCTTTATATTTGCTTTTGTTTGTTCATTTCATTTTCGAGTTTTTAAATTTTAAAGATAAAACTCTGAAAAATAAATCTAAGCAATGATACTGGCCTCTAATTATGGACATATTTAATTTAAATATTAAAGAAATGAATTTTTGAGAGAAATGCAATAAATATTTCAAAATGTAAAATATATCTATACAAACTAAAAGCAAACGAAAAGTGATAATTCAAATATTGAAACGTAAAATTCACCATTTTATATGGAATGTAATAAAAAAAATATTATACACTTAATTTTGTGTCTAATACTTCTTAAATTATAATTATTCATGGGGCTTTATATAAATCTCGAAAAAAAATTCACTTTTTTTCCTGAGTTTCTTTAAAAAAATTATTCAAATCTGGATTTTCCAATACTAGTATTGTCGTAAGTTTTTTAAAGTAATGAGAATAAAAAAAATACGTTTTAAGTTGCACAAAATATAACTTATCAATTATAATGAGATCTTATTATAATTTTTATCTTTAGAACTTTTTCTTTTTTTTCCACAAAGGACTATATATATGGCATTCATTTGCTTGTGCAAATCGAGCCTTCAACTAAATACGCTAACTATTCACACTTTTTATGATTGCCAAAGAAAACTTAATGAAGGATATTTTTAAGTTTCTACTTTTACAGTTAAAATATAAACTTCCTTAACAAATGACAGTAAGCTTAAAACAAAATCCCTTAAAACAATAAACATTTATAAAAAGAAAGAAATATTACTTTCAATAAGAAGAAATTCATTTTCATAATGGGAAATACTAATTGAAATTATATGAATAATGAATGTATTTCATAATTATTTTTTACAGTTAACCCATTTCATTTATAAATTATAATTTTAACTGCAAATTTTAGATTCTTAAAACGTTTTAGGATGCGAGGTTAAGGTAGGCGAATACCCAAAATTTCCCAAAATTCTAAAATTTTTACTTTTGCTTTAATCTTTTCCAAATTTGGCATAGGGTCATATGGGGGAATTATGGATCAAAAAATCACAACATCCAATTTTTTTCTAAAGTATGAAAGATAGAAAGATTTAATTTTGCATGGAGTAAGCTTAAATAATTTAGAATTTATTTAAATAATCACTTTACCCAAAACTTGATTATTATTAGTTTTATTTTAATTATTGAGTGATCAGGAATTACCCCGGGTTTGGGCAATTATGGATCACACATGGGGTAATTATGGATCACCCTTTTTTTTTATAGTAATGCATATTAAAAGTAAATTAATTTTTGGTTGCAGTTAAAATATAATTCAAAGCAAACTTTTAAACGCCGAAATTAACTTTTTATTAATCTTCTTTCTCAGAAAAAAATTAGACTTTATCGTTTGCTATTTTTTTTTTTAACTCGAAGAATAATGATGATCGTTTTTAATAAATTATGCCGCAATTTCCCATTTACATTCTTCGAAAATTCGGTTATTTATCGTTTGTTAAATTAATTTACAGTTCGAAGTATCTCGAAAGTTTCTCGTAAGTTTAACGAAATGAAAAGAGTCAAAATATTGAATAAAAATGGAATTTGCATGTTATTTCAATGTAGATTAAATTTTTTGTTATTTAAATTTTAAATAAACTTTTAATTCGAATTTTTTAATGAAATTTGGAATACAGCCTAATCTGAATTTTTGCTTCAAAATGACGTATACCACTTAGCTAAAAACACATGAAAAATTAAAAAATATCACTGATCCAGAATTACCCCAGTGATCCAGAATTACCCCAGTAAACTGGGGGATAAATCGATATACCTTCAAAATCATTAAAAAAAGTAATTATGAAAAAATTTATATCGGAATGAAAAGCTTAGACCTTTTCCTATTGAAAAATAGCACCAACAAAATAGTTAGTTCAAATATGTTTCTCCAGTATGGATCTTAAAAAAAATCATGTTTTTCAAAGACAATCTTTTTTGAAGATGTTTTTATAGTAGTGTAAAAGGTATTTTTTTTCTATCATTTGCTGCAAAGTTACATTGTTTTTGAACTTGATATAAGAAAATAGAATGTATAAGGATGACTTGGCATAATTTATTTTTTTTCTAAAAACCATTTTTAATCCTTAAAACTTAGTGATCATTATTTACCCCGGAAAGCGAGTGATCCATAATTCCCCCATGTGACCCTAGTGATTTCAAATATGATGAACAATGCTATTTATGCATTTTTTAATTTAAATATAATTTATTTTAAACGGTGTTTCTCAACTAAAAAAGGGGTTTAGGCTAACAAGTTTACCACATTGAATTTTCCCCCTATAAACATTAATTTATGTTAAATTCTTCGTTTTGAACTGATACATGCAATGACCCTCTAGAATTACATACAAATTACAAGAAAAGAAGTTATTAAGAAAAATGTTATGAATGAACTAAAAAAAGATATTTTTTTTTCGATTAACTTACACTTGGACATTAAAAAAAACTATTATATTAACACCATATGTTAGAGGCTTATAGAACAGATATATATTGAAGTAGCATCCGTAAAACATTTCAGGTAAATTAATGTAAAACTTTTTATACTAGAAGTGTTAGCGTAACCCCTTTTTTTTAGTTGAAAAACACCGTTTAAAATAAATCAATTATATTTAAATAAAAAAACTGCATAAAAAGCATTGTTCATTATATTTGAAATCACTATGGGAAATTTGGAAAAGGTTAAAGTAATAGGAAAATTTTTAGAATTTTAGCACGTTTTACTGAAAACACGCCAGTATTTACTCCTTTACACTCCTGTATGAGTTTGTTAGTAAGCCTAAAATACCCCTTTCTTATTTCTCAATGTTTTTAATTATTAAAATATTCTCAATGAAAGTCTTTCCAATTATTATTTATTTCAGAATTCTCAAATTGAAATTTTAAGGAAGCCTTTGAATTGCTGTTATAGTAATATTCAAATAATGCAAACCTTTCTTTGCAATTAAACAAAAAAAATTGTATATCAGAAATTGGAATTCGTGTTTTTATAAGTGCAAATATATCCCTGAGGTTATCTTTAATGCCTCGCAAAATATTTGACAATTTTGAGCATACTTGACACTTTAACAATTTCTAAGCGAGATCTTCAGTTCCATACACCTGTATATTTTTTCGAAGAACAATACCTGTCAAGCTATTTCTTTAATGTTGATGCATTTTTTTCTACCATGCAAATCGAAGCATTTAAGAAATACATTCTTCATAGTGTATTGTTACTCCAAATTGATCCAACACTTCAAAGATTTAAGTTTCTTATATTTAGGAAGGGTAAATTTGTATGACAAATAATCACTAGTAACAATCAAAAATATTTTAAAATTCTTTTAAATAAAAAAGAGGTTTTGGAAAAATTAAAAATATGTGTGTGTTTTTAAATCGTCGGTTATATTTCAAATTCAAAGTGAATAAAGTACAATTGAAGTGGTACCTGAATAGAAAGAATTGACTAATATCCACAAAACAGTTGTGTCTATTAAAATGGTTGTAGGTTAGAATATTGAATAAAATAAGTAACAATAAAGCTCAAGAGTGATCTACTGTAAAAAAAAAATTATATGCTGCAACTAGAAATAATGCAAGTTCCTATAAAAGAACAAAAAACCATATTTTAGTATTAAAAAGATATTATTAATTTTTTTTTGTCTGACAACCATTCTTTTGTTGCAATTGAATTAGTAATGAAAATTCGAAATATGTTCCGTATTCATAAAGGTTTTTTTTTTTTTTAAATGTATTATAACGTATTTCATATTTTATTTGAACATCCTCTGCTTTTAATATAAAAGAAGTTTAAAAGGCATTGTGAAATTATCTTAACAAATAAAGTTTTGAATATAAAGATTTTTCACTTTTGAATATACTGTTGAAAAAATCAATATTTTAATGTTGGCATTTCAACACTGGTGAAACAGTAACGAATAGGAGTAATAGGACATCTATTGTTTTGTTATTATAATATTATTTCCCCAATTATGTTCCAAATCATAATATGTAAACTTAAGTATCTGACCGTAAAAATATTAATGACTGTTAAATACTTAATAAAAAAATTCTAGAAACAGTTTCTAATTATAAAATTTGTGTACTTAATTAATGATCTTCATTTTAAACTATTTTTAAATACTGACTGTATTTAAAACAATTTTTTTATTGTCTAACCCTTTCTCATACCCTCAAAGTGTAAGTAGGTCTTCAATTTTAGAAAGTGGCCCGTTTACGTTAAAGAAAATATGCTAATTACAATTAATTAAAGTGAAACTCACTAACGTCTCCTACAAAAAGCGATAAATATAAAAATTACTTTTGAATATTCTTGCAGTACTACGAAAAGCGTTTTAGTCCAGAAGTCGTTATTACAATCTCCTCCTTTTTTATTATTACGTTTTTAATTTACTTGGTATGTGTCACTCTAGCACCTCCATAATTAATAGTAGAAGATATGAAGGAACGTGTTTCCGATCGCAACTTTTTAGTTATTTCATAATTATTTTTCGCAATCTAATACTTTTTTTTTAAGTTTTCAGGAATTTCCTCCTTCACCAGGTAGGTTTTCGACCTGAGTTAAAAAAAAAAAGTAAATTTCCGCGCTTATTATTAGTTTTGATAAATATTTTGACAAACGATATTTAAAGGGTCATTTTGCAAGCATTGTAATGATTTCTCTTATTAATGTCTTCATTTTATTTTACCACTTATGGTTATGTTAGAAAATTAACAATAATATATATTTTAAATAATAAAGTCTATTCTTATTACTAACTCGAATTGTAAGAAAATTATTTCAGTGATTACCTTAATTTTCTCCCACTATCTGTGATTGGATTAAATAATTAACAACAGAATAGGTTAAAATTAGCATTAGAAAACATTGTTACTGATTCGAAATGTCAATAAATCTGTTGCAATACACCTGTAAGAAAGTGATTTTTTTTTGGTGCAAAAATTTAATAGAGAGACCAAAGTTAGGACTATCCCATATATATTATGTAGTTAATATTATTAAGAAATAAACCTAAAATAAAAATAATATTTTATTTGTTCACTTAATTATATTTTGTTATTTATTATTTTCTTATTACGTGAATCTTTTCTTTCACTTAAAATATATTTTGTGTAGTTTGTATAAAATAATTTTTATTTGAACTTAATGACTTTTTTTTTATGCCAGAAAAAGTTGCTATAGGGGAACTATTAAAGATACATCATTACTTTTTTTTTTCAAACACTCAAAAAATCATGTAGATTATTCCACTTGTCCCACCATATCTCTACCAGTTATGTGTAAAAATATATTAGGGGGTGGCCCACTTACCCATTATGTGTACAAAGTATGGTCTAAAAATTCAAAGTATGGCTAAATAGTTCAATGTATGTCTTTTATTTATATGGAGTGTTTTAGTTGCGTAATTTGACACAATTTATCATCTTTAAACAAAAAGTCATAGAATTATAAATGCATATCAAATGTTCCTGTAGTTTATTTTTTTACAAAACTACTGGAGTGCTATAATTAGGTTTGATAAATATGCATATTTATTCTTTCAAACATATAATTACACTGCCAACTACCTTGATCAAAAAGTTCCCGGAATAACCACCGTCAATCTCGCTCCCATCGTTTCGATTTGATTTATTTTTTTTTAAGTTGGTACATCTGTTGTTGATATTCCCCCCGAATCGTAACGTCATAGCTAGAAATTTGCAAAAGTCACGTAGCCAAGAGCCCATCTATCTCTGTGTGTGTTCCCGATTTTTTTTTTTTTTAAGAAATGGATTTAAATTTACAACAACGAACTTGTATCAAATTTTTCGGAAGGATCCATAGGCAATGCTCAAGCCTTCCGCTATCTCTCTGATGGTTACACTGTAAAAAAAATTCAGGAACGTTACTGGGAAATAATGGGCAGCTGAGCTGCCCAATTTTTACCAGTAATGTTCCTGGAATATATCCGTAACCTTTCCCCAAAACATAGAAACAATCCCACTTAGAGCCAGTAACTTCACTGGAAAATACCTGGAACCTTTCTGGAAAATACCAGGAACCTTTCTAAAAAAATACCTGGAACCGACTCTTTCCCAGTACAGATATCCGATTTATAGGATGACTGGCAGCAGTTGGGATTCGAACCCATGCACTCTTGTGTAGGCTGAATACTGAGGCGGATTGCCTTTAACCACTCGGCAACGGACCACTCGGACGTGCCTTTCATGAACTTTGTTATACCAACAACGTTACAAAACAACTGATTTTGAGCGAGGCGGTGGTTCATAGCAATCATTGTCAGATTTGAAAGGGAAAACCTGAAAATCCCAGGAACTTATCACGAAGTGATGAATACTTGAAAAAGCCAGGAAAGTTCCTGGTAATAATACGGAAAGTTAAGGAAATTTTTTACAGTGTAATTTACTGTTATTGACCAACATTTCTTTTATATTATCAATGTTATTTTTCATCGGTTTTCGATGTCGATTTTCTGCCACTGCATTGATCATCTTTGTTTGACTCACGACCACTTTTGAATGGCTCGTGCCACTGGTAAACGACCGGTTTCTTCAGAGAATCGTCGCGGAGACGCTTTTCTAACATTTTCAACGTTCACGCGCCATTAAATCCGTTTTTTACGCAAAATTTGATATAAGTTCATGAGTCCATCGAAGATGATGAACGCAGTGGCAGACCACATTGTGAACCGATGAAAATATTGACAAAATAAAAACTTAACCTCAAATTAACCATCGGATCCAATTAATCTTTTCTAAAATTGTAAAAAATCGAAAACACCCACACAGATAGATCTACTCTTGGATAAGTATCTTTTGCAAATATCAAGCTATGACGCTAAGATTTAGAGGGAATATCAACAACAGATGTTCCAACTTAACAAAACTCAAATTGAAATGATGGGAGCGCTTCAAGGTAGTTATTTCAGGAACTTTTTGATCAGGGTAGTATTCATCGATTTTAAAATGCATTTATTAATCAAATTGTTAACGGTATTTCTTTTTTTAAAAATTATGACTAAAAAAAGAACTAATTTTCTGTCTAAATTTCTAACATTTCTCAACTATAGTGCCTAAAAGGGATAGTGTGTCAACCACTGTTGTTCCCCTTTGTGAAAAGGTTCTTTAAATCGAGGCACGTAAGGGATGGCAAAGGGGAAACAGTTAGACAAAAAAAAACGGTTTATTGCTTTAGTTTAACTGACAAAAGCTTGTTCTTAAGTTGGACCAGTTAAACCGAAGACCGGTTTATTTTCAAGCCCTTAAGGAACATGTTCAAGCCTTTTAAGGAATATTGTATTTTAAAAATTTCGTAAAACTAATGAAAAACTTACAATTGTTTTGTTTTTAGTAGTTATCCGTATTTAAGAAATATTACATTCTATTCATATATTGTTACTTAAATGTATTTTTAATGGTCACTTATGAACTAAAACATTCATAACTATCATGCCAAATTTTATCTTATTATTTGTGTTATTGTGTGAATATTGCATGCATTATAAGTGGGTCCCAAATTTTAGTATTTTAAAATAATTTTTTTAAACAACTTGGTTTTTAAATAAACATAAGAATCTACTTACAACTCCCTACGATAAAGAAAAAGACTGAGAATTCCTTTAGATGAAATACTAAAAATACTCATCTTTAAACCTTAAAAAAATACGGTAACTATCAAGATTAGATTTCGAGCTCATTCATCGATATTCTTTTTCATCCAGTTAAATTTCAAATCAATTTTTTGGTTGGTTTGACAAAATACCGCTCAAACTCAAAACTTGATTTTAAAACAAAAAAAAATCAAAATAAGAAATGCCATGTACCCTTATGATGATAGAAAAATAATCCTTTCAAGCTCGTTTTTCTTTTTTCTTCTACATTTACCAAAATAGGTTTATTTTCTAGCTGTTGCTTGTAGTGGTGTCATTGCTGGTGGTCGTTTGACTCCTTGAAGACGGAATGTTTCCTTTGATGCGTACCCATAGACAATATTATATCTTCGAACCTTATTTAAGAACTGGTTAGAGTCTTGTCTTTTAGTCTTGATTTAATTAAATTAGCTTTACAGATAGATTGTTCTAAGATTAATTTAGATAATCATGATAAATTAACTAAGGCTTATACCTGTAATATTAAGTTAGTTAAGGAATTTATTCCTAATTGTACCAGCCACTATTTACGACCAACAAGTGCATTTTTATAAAAAAAATTTAATGTATTTAAATTGCACATAAAAATATAAATTAAATTTTGGATTAAAATGTCTCTTACATTCATATCAAAACGTCACACCTCATTCCCAAAATCAATTCACCATCAGTCATCATACGTACTTCCCTTCTCATTTCTGCCCTAACTACATTATATTAAGCTTTCAGGATACGCTTGGGAAAAAAAACCTTGCCATTGAAAAGATCCCAATTGAATGGGTCACTCCCCGGACCCTATTAATTAGAATCTGGGTAAGGAGCCTACCCTGGAGGGCTCCCATTTCAATCAAGAGATGCCTTGGAAAATGAAGGTGGCCTTCCGATTCAAATGCAGATTTTTCTCTGCGTTCTGGAGTGTAGGAATCTATTTTCTCATATAGTTCTGTGGTAGTTAGAAAGGGATGTAATTGATATTAGGCTTATACATGAGTTATACACGAAAAGCGAGATTAATAACTCTCAGGGGGGTACGCGAATCGTCTGTATAAACTTGATTTCACTGCTTAAGCTTAAGATATAAATTTTTGACTGGAATTTTAATTTCTTTATTTTTTTAAGTATTACTGCAGCAGATACTTATAAATAACTCTTTCATACTTCAACTTTCAAAATTCAGTAAAATATTGTAAGAAATTTAACTTAAAAATCTGCTAAAACTAATATTTGACCAGTTTATACGTCTGTATTCCTTTTAGGGGTGAATTTCATAGTTTGATTAAAAGAAAAGTTATTAAATTCGTATATTCATGAAATTCAATTAAATAGAAAATCATAATGCATGTACTATGAGGTACATTATGTTTAAGTGAAGTATAAGTAGAAAGTCTAATTTCTGCATTTTCACACAAACAAACGTTAAATTAACTTACAGATTGTTTGATACGGTATTGTTTTAATTGCTAATATTTTTATTTACAATTCTAGTCGTGGGTATTGATTTTGCTTGAAAATACTAATAATTTTGCTAATAAATATATCGGTTTTCCACCTTCTGCTAATCCTTAGAACATACCAAACATTCGTACATATGTGAAGTATGTATGACATATCGCGAAGACGGAATGTTTCCTTAGATGCGTACCCATAGACAATATTATATCTTCGAACCTTATTTAAGAACTGTTTAGAGTCTTGTCTTTTAGTCTTGATTTAATTAATTTAGCTTTACAGATAGATTGTTCTAAGATTAATTTAGATAATCATGATAAATTAACTAAGGCTTATACCTGTAATATTAAGTTAGTTAAGGAATTTATTCCTAATTGTACCAGCCACTATTTACGACCAACAAGTGCATTTTTATAAAAAAAAATTTAATGTATTTAAACTGCACATAAAAATATAAATTAAATTTTGGATTAAAATGTCTCTTACATTCATATCAAAACGTCACACCTCATTCCCAAAATCAATTCACCATCAGTCATCATACGTACTTCCCTTCTCATTTCTGCCCTAACTACATTATATTAAGCTTTCAGGATACGGTTGGGAAAAAAAAACTTGCCATTGAAAAGATCCCAATTGAATGGGTCACTCCCCGGACCCTATTAATTAGAATCTGGGTAAGGAGCCTACCCTGGAGGGCTCCCATTTCAATCAAGAGATGCCTTGGAAAATGAAGGTGGCCTTCCGATTCAAATGCAGATTTTTCTCTGCGTTCTGGAGTGTAGGAATCTATTTTCTCATATAGTTCTGTGGTAGTTAGAAAGGGATGTAATTGATATTAGGCTTATACATGAGTTATACACTAAAACGAGATTAATAACTCTCAGGGGGTACGTGAATTGTCTGTATAATCTTGATTTCACTGCCTAAGCTTAAAATATAAATTTTTAACTGGAATTTTAATTTCTTTAATTTTTTTAGTATTACTGCAGCAGATACTTATAAATAACTCTTTCATACTTCAACTTTCAAAATTCAGTAAAATATTGTAAGAAATTTAACTTAAAAATCTGCTAAAACTAATATTTGACCAGTTTATACGTCTGTATTCCTTTTAGGGGTGAATTTCATAGTTTGATTAAGAGAAAAGTTATTAAATTCGTATATTCATGAAATTCAATTCAATAGAAAATCATAATGCATGTACTATGAGGTACATTATGTTTAAGTGAAGTATAAGTAGAAAGTCTAATTTCTACATTTTCACACAAACAAACGTTAAATTAACTTACAGGTTGTTTGATACGGTATTGTTTTAATTGCTAATATTTTTATTTACAATTCTAGTCGTGGGTATTGATTTTGCTTGAAAATACTAATAATTTTACTAATAAATATATCGGTTTTCCACCTTCTGCTAATCCTTAGAACATACCAAACATTCCTACATATGTATTATTACAGCATGTGTATGTATTGCTTCATGCATATTATATATTAAATGCATAGTAACAACACTTAAGAAACCTCTGTTTATTACGTATTGCTTACTAATAATATATATTATCTAATAATTAAAGGGAGAAAAATTAACAATTTAAAGAAAGTATTAATGTTGGAATGTAATCTTGGAAGTTTTAGAAGGAAATTTTTTTCAATTTTGAGCTTTTTAATTCGGATAGTTTAATACAATGTTAAATGTACTAAGTATAGGGTCGAAAATCCGAAATAGATATTTTGCATTTTCTATACGGTTTGAGGTTGCCTATTTTGAAAAAAAGTGATTTTTGATTGAGTGGTAAATGAATCTTGTATGGTACTTCACTACCGTGGTTTCAGATAGATTGTTTTTAGTATTTACTTTGAAAATACTTTAAAGTAGTATCAAACAATTTTAATTAAATGTGATTGAATTTACATAGACTCTTTTAGAAGCAACTGGTGGTGTTGTGGTTCGCATGCTTGACTGCTTGACGTTTAATTTTCAAGCTACCTACTAGGCATTGAATACAATCCGGAAAGCAGCTGGGACCCATGTTGTTGAGTGTTAATCTTACAGGATAAGTTAGCGGTTCAGCGTCAAATTTTTTTTTAAAAGTACCTGCGCTTCGCAAATTTACTACTGCTTCGCAGATGTAGACCATATAATCTCCGAATAACCATAATGGTAGACCATGTTACTAGTGCTTCGCAAATTTACTAGTGCTTGAAAGATGTAAACCATATAAACTGCGAATATCCATAATGGTAGACAATGTTACTTCATTGAAGTTGATTTTATTTAAATAAACCAAAACTCTCTTAAAATCATTTGTAAAAAACAAGAGTTACATCTACGTTTGTATTTCGTAGGATTATCATTTCCAAATGGTTTTCAGTTAGAACTTTTACAAAATTATCCGCAGCAATATGCGAGATTCCAGACTGCATTGTGCCAAGGGGAAAAAGAAAAATGAAGAATCTTTTCAAAGTTTTGGTTCAGTTTTGATGAAGGGAACCACACACAAAACCGAAATGCCTGATTTGCAAAGGAGATGAAAAAATTCCGCAGTCTTCAAATTTGGTATTTCAATTGATATTCCATGTTTGAGAAATGAATTGGATTTTATTGTGATATTTAATGGAAAAGAATTACTGAAAAAATTATTATTTTTATAAATTGTTATTTTTAAGCAAGATTACACGATTAAGCACTGAAGAACAAACTTTGAATTAACAAGTCACAAATGTTTTTTAAAGTGGCACGAGTCACAAACAATCTAAGTTTTTATGTTTCTGCATTTAATCTTTCCTAAATTTTATACATGATGGGACATATTAAACATAAAAAACAAATCTCAAACAACTAATTATAAAGAATTGTTGTTGATAACTTACGTCAGAAATTCTAAAAATTTTTAACAATAAACTCGTTCTGACGTACAAAAAAATACAAAGAAGATTAAATTGTCTTCACAGAATTCCTAAAAAAACTTTTTAAAATTAAAAAATATATATATTCAAGTCAAAATTTGTAAATTTCTTGCTTGTTTTATGCGGTTCTTACTTAATAAAAAATCAGTTTTTAAAAACCATGCCATAATTTAAAAATTATGTTAAGACAAATTGTATATATGTGTATGAACTGCACATCATACATTCAAATAAACAGCTATATCAATGGTTCTAGGGATTTTTTAAAAAGCAGGGACATCTCTTAAAATAACAACTCTTTTTTGTTAACGACAAAATTAACGTTTACATAAAAAAAATGAATGGGTCGATGTTTCATGAGCAGATTTTTTAAGGTAGTTTTATTAACTCTAGTGTAAAAATAAGAAACATTATTTTAAGGAAAATCAGAAATATTATATTAAAATAAAAACCAAAATTGAAAAAAAAATAAGATTTGTACTCCCTTAAATATAAAAACCTTAATTAGAAACCAAAAATAAGATTCAATACTCCACCATTATATAACAATACCAATATCAGCATAAACCTTAAAACTGCATAAAAAATATCGGGATGAGTCGAGCATCATGAGCCTTTAGGCACCTTGAAAAATTGCGTCTGTAGCCTTACCTTGTTTATTTATTTCCATGAATGTGTCATGCAGTGTGCCCCTCTAGATGTCCCGAAATAACCGCTTATTAGCTTGCTTTTATCCAAATAAGGTTTTGCAGTCTGACCACAAATCCAATTTTCGCACTCTAAAGCAACAACACGCAAGTTACTTTGTGTATTTTTTCTCTGGATTATAAATCTGTACGGTAAGGATGACGTATGTTTGCTAAGAATAAGTGTATTGTTCAGCTTATACGTGCTAGAGGTTCAAGGTGATTTTGAATGGGAAAAAACAATGTTAGAGCACTACGAGCCTGTAATAGATTAAAATATACTATTGAATAAAGTTTTTGAAAATTTACTTCATGGTAGTCTTTTGTAATTGAATAATTTATTATTGTAAAAATATGTAAACTTGTAAATGTAAATTTTCTTTTCTAAAACTCTATTGGTAGGGAAAACCGAGGTTATTTTCTTATGTGTTTTTTCTATTGTATATGTTTCACTTTTATTTATTTTGAAGAAAATATGATCCAAACAAAAACCTTTCAGTAAAAGAAGGCCAAGTTCTTTAAAAAAATTGGCCTGGCCTTAAAAAGAAGTGAAATCCTGAAAAAGGTACCAAGTTCATTAAAAGTTACTGATGTGGTATTGAACACCAAAACATTTTAGTTTTTGATCATTCTTATGTTTACCACATTCAAGCAAACTCGCACTTGTGTTTGTGTAACTTGGCCATTACACATTGTGAAAATTTTGTTGAACCTTTTGCACTATGGCATGTTGAACTTTTTGCACTGGGGATGGGTGTAACCAATAAATTATTGAACATTGAGATGAAAGTATTCCTGAAAGTAAAGTGTTTTAAGTGTTTCAAGCCACACAAAAAAGAGGCCCAACGGAATTTTTTTTTGTTTTTATAAGCTTTGTTTTCTGCCTAGTGGTCAAACAGAGTAATCGTGGTCTTCTCTTTTTTTCCTCGAAAAAATTGTCAATGAATATTTGAACATTGATATAACTTTTCAGTATCAGTATTTTATACGGTTTTTTTTATAAGTGTCGTAAACGAATTTCTAAACTACCATTATTTTTAATATAAATGTGATAAAATAGTTATTACTTTTAGTACTTACTTGCTCCTCGGCACTACAGTCCATGAAGGACCACAGCGCCACTTTTTCCTGTCCTTGGCTTTGACCCTCCAATTTTAAACTTTAATCCTTTTCAGATCTTCTTCCGCCTAGTCCAACCATCTTTTCCTAGGACGTCCAGCTCTTCTCCTTCCCTCTGGCTTTCCTTTAAATAATTTCCTTGTTGCTCTCTCATCACCCATTCGCTCAAGATGTCCGAGCCATTGGAGCCTTTTTATTTTTATTATATCCACAGCATGCCTTTCCTTGTATAGCTTTCTCAATTCCAGATTACTTCGAATTCTCCACACCTCACTACTTTTAGTGGCGGTCGCAATATCGTGGGACCGTTGGAATCGAGTTGCACAGTAATGAATAATCATGTATCATAATACATTTTAATGGCTTGTTTATTTTATTCAAAAATGCGTAATGGCCAAGTTACACAAACACAAGTGCGAGTTTGCTTGAATGTGGTAAACATAAGAATGATCAAAGACTAAAATGTTTTGGTGTTCAATACCACATCAGTAACTTTTAATGAACTTGGTACCTTTTTCAGGATTTCACTTCTTTTTAGGGCCAGGCCAATTTTTTTAAAGAACTTGGCCTTCTTTTACTGAAAGGTTTTTGTTTGGATTTCACTTCTTTTTGTAGGTATACTAAATAAAATAATTTAAATAAGTTCTTATTTAAAAATAACATGTTTTTTTTATTTATGACACTTTCAATTGTTTTATAAATAGTACTAACTTTTTTAGAGGACAATCAACGTGTTTAAGTAAACATGATATATAAAATAAAAACTTTTTTACGAATGTATATATATTTTTTAAAAATCTTTTACTGTTTCATTTTACTGCTCGTTCTGTAGGGGAGAGTGTTGTACCTTGGGACAATTTTTACATTTTAATTTTTTTCTTCGATAATTATTGTCAAAATAAAAATTTCAAAGCAGCATTTCAACACACCAATATATTCCTCTATAATATATTTTTTAAATTCTGGCAGCTTGAAATTAAAAAATTGCCACTCATTTAAAGGAGAGAGGATAAACTGTCTCAAGGTACAACATGATGTTGTACCTTGGGACATGCTTTATAATTCAGTCAATAGTCATACACTTGAACTAATTTGTGTCAGGAAACAAACTTTATTTCAAAATACATCAGAAAATTTGCTCTTTAGAACATTTCATCACACGGAAGGAAAAATATTTATCAGGTGTTGCCAGAATTATATTTTCAAACTTCAATCATTATAAAATATATCGAAAACAAAGCTGATTGTATTTTACATGTTTTGTGGAACTGCTCTTAAAATAAATAATAAAGATATTTTTATTTATCCAAATTATTAAGAATTTAATCAAATTATTAATACTGTCCCAAGGTACACCACACTACATGGTTTAAATAAAAGCAAGATAGTGGCCAATCCAAATGCATTATCATTATTTTCTCATAACCAAAATATTTTTAAATCTTCTCTTTTATGAAGAAAATAAAATGCAGTTGACTTTTTGTAAGAGTACTAAGGTAGAAAATTATATTAGAATGAGAAAAATATTTACTTTGGGGTAATGAAATATTATTTTTTGTCACCATTTCATCAATTCAATGATGCTAGTGTTAAATTTTATTATGATGATGTCTGTTGGTTAAGGCTACTATAGAAATAAACAATGTATGAATATTGCCAATTTGATATTGCCCCAAGTACAGTTTAAAACCCGAATAGTTGCTTTTATACAAATTGTTAAAGCGTAATATAAGTTCCAATTGTTATCAATTATAATTTCATGATTTGTGTGTTTGGTCTCTGGTATCTTTTTTTAAAATTTTAAACAATAGGGAAGAATTTATTACCCTTGTGTAGCTCTAGCGCGATGTTATTCCAGCTAAAACATAACAAAAAAATCATTAATTGCCTATTGTAAATCATTGGTTCCAGCCAGCCATTGCTCATGCTTATATATAGACCTTTAGCAATGTAACTCATCCTACAACCAAACAACCATAACTCATTATAAAACATGGAGCTGGTTGCCCGCTCAGGTGTTGCATTTGAAAACCATTAAACTTAATCAAAATGATGATTGAAACTTTCCATTAGTAATATCGTGTTCTAAATTCCACACTTGAAAAACCTTTATCGTATCATCTGAAGGTAAATAGCTATTTGAATTGTTGGCGATTCAATTAATCGCCGCTGGCATATCGGCGTATGTCAGAGGATTGTAACTGCTTTTGAAAAAAGGCGCCAAGCCATTTTAGAACAAACCCGTGCTAAATATTAGATTTTCGGATTTTTTATGTTGGTTGCATGACAAAATCTACCAGCATTCCAATTTTCGGGATTCTAGAACAAGTGGGTGTCATAGAACATTTTGATGATCGGTGAGTGAGTGAGTGAGCCCCAAAAGTGGTCATTTTCCAATTCAATTTTCTCGGAGATAAAAAGAGATAGAACGCTAATTTTTTTTATACCCTTCATCAAGCTCCTATTGACCAATAAAAATTTCTAAACTCATTTCTGTGATGCATAGAACCAAAGAACGGAGGGTCCGAAAACACGCCGAAACCCTTCCAGAAAAGGTTGGGTAGTGCCCTGAACTTGGCGGTTGCACTACCGTGCAACCAGATATCATTGCATACTCCACGTGGTTAACTACAAACCGTTGCTAGTTGCATGTCAGCTATTTGGCGCCCTCAAACGGCTCTTGTAATGACGTGACTTTATAGTAGATAATTATTTTTGGTAATATCTGATTTTTTGTGTGAACTGAAGTGATTGAAAGAATGTGTGTAAAAAATTAGTGTTCGCCTTTGCGAGAGATTTTGGGCAGACCTTGAAAAATTTTTGACTGCTTAACAACTTTTGTCCTAACTCTTCAGGATTCTATGTTTAATTGTCTTGTACATTTGGTGTTGTCCTAAAATAAAATGTTTCACCATAAAAAGAGTTTTCTTGAATGCAAATAGTACACCCTCATCAGATATCTGCAGGGAGAGGAGGTATAGAAATCTTTTGTCCTCCAGCTTGTGTTAGTGGAACAGAAAAACATTCAATCCATGTTAGCATTTCCTGTTAATGTAGCAAAACTCTAATGTGAATAGAGGATGCAAACGCCAGAAAGAATTATGAGGTGAAAACGGCAGACCAAAGAATTCTTTCAAAGAAAGAATAGATTCTTTTTAATACCTACGTGTGCACCTGAGGCCTAGTTTTTTCATATTTGATTGCGATTTTTAATTAATCTAATTAGTTTCAAAAAAACGTCATCAAAGAACAACAAATGTCTACAAAAAATATATTATTCAGTTGTTATTATGAAATCAATGCATCAACTCTGTGAAAAACAAAAATGCCACAATCTTTAAATTTTACCATATGCTAAATATGTTCAACCTTTAGTTGTTAGCATAACCCAAAAGCATATGATCGCTAGAAAAATCAGAAATGTGACAATTCTAAGAAGGTGAAAGGAATAAGAGCTCAGGAAATATGGTTGAATGAATATTTGAAAGACGGGGGATCGAAGAATAAAACGCGTGGTTGAGAGGTAATCGGAGGTAAAATACTGAATAAAATTGAATTGTGTAGCTTTGATTTAACTTTTGCAATAAGAATTTTTATTCATAAAAGTAAATTTTTAATTACAGTCAATGGATATTTAAGTTTATTTAATTTATCACTCAAATCAGCGTCGATTAAATTAGTTAAAAAATATGCTTTTTTATTATGAATTTTTTTGTACGTACAGTTATTACAGGCCACGGCAAAATCTTTTGTATTTAGGCTAAATAAAAATATGATTAATTTCTGATGAAGGAAGGTTTTGTGTTTAGCTATTTGGCATAGAAGGAATCACTATTTTACGTCATTTTTTGTGATAGCTTTTTAATGCTAAAGACATGCTAAGGATTTGCAATGCATGACCATACTGAACATAAACGAAAGGTTACGAACATAAAAATTTTCCATACTGGGACATAACATAAACTCGTTTTGAAATGACTAGAAATAGCGATTTCACATTCAACAGAGAATAATATCACGCATGATATGGTGAAAAGAGAAGTATAATATACATGAATGGAATAAAATATACGATTAATCTATTTTTTACTTCGTCGAGTTTTGTTTAGAAGCATCTAAACATTAGTCCGCACAAAAAGGTACACTAAGGCATAAAATTTTTCGCATAAAAATTGAATGTCGAAAATAGGCAAAGGTGAATAAATCCCTGACACGCCCAAGTTTAAATATTTACAAAAAAAATCAATTTGAAAATTATTAAACAGTGAACTAATCTCATTACTTTACAGGTAAACCTCGAACTTCAAGAAGAAAATTAATGGGCTTTCGCCAGACCTTAATCATTTTATCAATGACTAATTAAACACTTCGTTTAAAAATCTTAGTAATCCGTTACAAAGCAAATACTTTTTTAAAAGACCGGTGATGAGATTCTATTTAGAATTTTTTGGGGTATTGATCGTCGTCTTTTGTGAAAGGCATTTTTTAAGTTTAAGTTATTTTTTCATTTATAGATTATAAACCCAGTAAGTTTTAAACAATTATAAAAGTTTTTACAACAACGTTTTAAAAGATATGTTTCAACCTAATAAATAAAATATATGATTTGAAATGCATTTAATTGTGTTATTAATCAAACCAAATAAATTTTAACATCTATTGAAATAGTTGTTTAATTTTGTCAAGTTTTCGAATTTTAATGTGTTTCAGGCTAATATGTTGCTTGCCATCACCAGGGTGGCATACTTAATATTTATACCTATGCTCATATTATATGTCTCCAAAAATTGTGTCTATATTACGTCCCAATAAGAACAGTAAGTTAAAATACCATATATTAACATTTAAAATCACTTTGGAGCTTTTTTATTAGCAATAACATAGTACTATCTTTTATATAAATATTTTAAAATTTAAATACTTGAAAACCACATATTACATGTTTTTTAAAATAAATGTACTATAGAGAGAATATAAAGAAATCTATATGGAACTTTAAGATTTATATAATCCGACCGCTACTTCAATTCGAATACCCAACCAAGTTTTTTAAAAAGTGATTATAAATGGATTTTTGGGAAACAAATAAGTACGGATTATTTTACAAGGCTTTATACCACGGCAAACTTCTTATATAAAATTGAATATACTTCAAGAGGGGAACTCTTGTCTGAGGGTTTTCGGTCCAATAACTTTTGCCTACTTGTTTCTAGTGCTGGTTGACGTAATGCTATTGAATGTAACTTAAATCTGCTTCAGCTTAAAATAAATAGGATTTCGAGTGGATTCGCAGGCAGTTGGTAACAATCGGTAATATGCCATGTCAGAGGAGTTTTTTTCCTGTGTGCTGCCGCTTTTATTTTCAAAATATGGGTACTGAAGGGAAAAAACGGCAAAAAACATCTTAAATCGTTAAATGCATCTTATTTCAGCTCAGTATATTAAGCAACATTATGTATTGTAACATATAAAAATAATAATAATAATAGCAATAATAATAATGATGATAATATAATAATGAAGATAAAAATGATAAATGATAATAATAATGATTATAATTATAATAATGATGATGATTTTGATGATGATGATGATTATACTACTACTAATACTATTAATAATGATAACGGCAATGATAATGATAAAAATGATAGCAATAATCCTAATAATAATAATTATACATTAGTTTTAAAATCTAATTAAAGTATTTTAAATTTTGCATTTAGATTAGATTTTTATAGAAATGTTTTGCAGTAGCTTAAAAAATATGCATTTGTATTACATTTTATGATTTTCAAAAATTTAGAAATTTAAGTGAATGCAACATATAAAGTAAAATTAGAAATGTTATTCATCATGAAATACAGATAAATCTATCTTTGTCAACCATTATGTGCACGAAAAATTGCTATAAACCCGTTTTCTAAATTAATTGAATCGCAAAATGCAATAATGTATTAAACACAAAGCATAATGTTACTAACTTTAAAGCAATATCAAATACCAAAAACTAATTAAAAAAGTAAAATAGGAAACGGGTAAACCCAAAACTTATCCGCAAATAGCCTTCAATTTTAAGCACAAAAGAATTCATAAGATTAAGGTTGACGCTTTTCTTGTTTTGAGCCTAAAAGAGTTGCTGCATTATTCATCAGCGTCGAAAGAGACAGTGAATTAACCAACGGGATGCTTAAACTTTAATCAATCTTAGATTTTTTTTTACCTTTAAAGATAAAATTTTTTGTGTGTTTACTCGATATTTTATTTACAGATTATTTTTTTATCAAGGAAGATATCCATCTTAAAACAAAGTTATTTTTTCTTCTATAGTTTTAAAAGATTGGAAATTCTCGATTCAAGGAAAATATCGTGCGCCCGATTAAAAGTTGCAGCCAACTGCGAAATTTTTATTGCACGGTTTTGCCTTTGTGGGGATAAGCTTTAAAACAAATTGTTAGTTTTACTAAAGCGGATTGTAGTCTAAGGAGTATTATTTCTTAAGTTTCACTACCCCCTTCAAAAAGGAAAAGTAATAAAAATTCAATCCAATTTAAAATTTATAAGAGCAAACTAAACAAGATAGTTTCATAAAGCAAACAAGACACTTCTGCTGGTGTCACTAATAGGATTTTTCACTATAGGTAGTGAAAGTGGAATTAATTTTGAAAGCTAAAATCCTTTTAAGATATTTCAAACAAAATACTTTGTAGTAAATTGATATTTTGTTTGGTGTCAGAAAAAAACATTTGCACGCCTATCAAGGAGTAAAACAATCATCTATAATACAATCAACTCAAGTAATCCCCCTATCAAAAGGATATTTTTTAGGCATCAAGTTAACTATTCCTCATACGATTTTTAATATATTATGTAAAGTAGATAGCTTTTTGCTACTAAAAAACTAAAATTAAATTACTATGCTTTTAAGTTTAATCCAAATGGTTAAAAACACCTATTTCAGAATAAATCCCTTCATCTTTTGTAACATATTTAACTTTTGTGGCTTCAATTGATTAAGAGTTGCTGCAAATACAAGTGATAGAACATTTGTTTTTATTTGGACTATTCCTTATATAGGTTTTAAGACAAGGTTAGCAATAGATTTTTCGCGACTTATATCCAATAAAGAAGTTCATCATATTTTAGATTTTAGCTTTTGTGTTGCTTAAAAGAAAATATTCGTTTTAAATCAAATTCGCATACTAAATTTCGAAAAAAAAAAACCTATTTACCAAGTTATGAAGTTTTCAAAAAAGTATAAAAATGACGTAATCGCAAACGGTTCTCCAGGCCCAAGTTACTACTTTCGTAACGCGTGCCTCGGTAAAGAATGTTGAATTTCTGTTTATATGCTTGGATTCCTGTATATATATTAACAGTAAATCAGGAAATTGGAAACCTCTCAAAACCTTATAAAATCGTAGCATTCAGGCAAAAGTATAGGATTGCGGAACGACCTAGGCATGAGTTACGTATGTACGGTTAGCGCACGGTTTTCGCCGGTTTTTAAGATTGCGGACTTTGAGTCAGTGTAGTTAAGTATAACTCAGAATGAAGAAATAGTTTGGATTAAAGAGTTTTTCAGCATTCCGATTCGATTACAATATTTAAAAATGCTGGTCATCTTCATTTATTTTGCTTTAAGTGTAGTAGCGATAGGCATAACTGACTCCCAAGCTGTTGACTTAGACTTAAACACGAGTCGGGTAGCTACCCATGATGCCACTTTCTCTTTTAGCATTCAGGGTCTATTACTGAGAACCAAGCTAGCTTGAAAAGTTAACTTTGGTAAATGGGTGAACTGTCTACATACTCGCCATGGGCAATTTTTATTATTAACACCACACACCCAACAGTGGAAAACACCTCATGCATGTAGGCTCAAACACTGAAACAATCAGCAAACCAATGTTTTCACCGATTATTATTACTGTATTATTTATATTAATGGATTATTTTTTAACTTAACAAATTAGTTCAGTTTATGATTCTTTTTATTTCTTAACACATAACTTGTGGACAAAATATATATGTTTATTTTATTCTACAAAATAATTAACATAAAAAAATTCCCTTAGACTTAAAAGGTACCTATTTGTGTACCATAAACGAAAAAGAATTTCCA
This sequence comes from Hylyphantes graminicola, assembly GCA_023701765.1. Classification (NCBI taxonomy): domain Eukaryota; kingdom Metazoa; phylum Arthropoda; class Arachnida; order Araneae; family Linyphiidae; genus Hylyphantes; species Hylyphantes graminicola. The sequence goes on along the minus strand of CM043111.1, from coordinate 34,559,224 downwards.
AACAGGCACTTATGTACACCAAGATTGCAGCGGTCTTCCATTTATTGCATTTTTTTAATGAAATATTGCCTTCATATTTGTATGTGACACTTATTCCCTGTTGGATAATCTAACTTCCTTTATTTTTTATAAAACTAGACTAAGGATGATGCCTTGTATAAGATTTCTCTAAAAATATGAACGAAATTATGTAAAGAGACTCGACTGAAAAATTAACAAAATTAACAAGCTCCTAATTATCATCTGCAAAAATTATAAAACTTTTTCACTTTTGAACACTTTTTCTATCCATTACCTCAAAAAGACAAATAGAAACCAGAGACAAATAGAAACCAAACTATTGTCCGCTTTGCCGTACTCATTTCCTCAACCTTTCCATATTATTAGAATATTTATAATTTTTGAACACTTAGATAAACATTTTAGCTTAAAATTAAACATTTAATTCAAACACATTAGTTAGGAAACTGCAAATTAAACTTATATACAAGGTAATAAAAGTATCAAGTTACTAAAACTTTTGACGATTTCTTCTGGTAAGGCCACCTTTAAGTAAAAAATGACCCATTCCATCTTACAATACTTTCATATAATTTCATATCCTCAATTTTTAATTATGCACAGATCCTTCCTCAAATACAGTGTATATTTTCAAAACTCACACTCTAGGAAGTATAACTAAGATAAAGGGTCCGCCCTCTACATTGACTACTTTGTGTAATTGAATTTACGACTCTCAAAAGACGCCAAAGAAAGGGCCGTACTCTATTTCTTAGTTATACTTTGAAGAATGTGAGTTTTGCAAATACATCTTTCACATTCATTCTTCTATTTCTAATCCATAATGTTAGACAGTGAAATTTCAAGTCATACACAATCATGAAAATCAATACATTCCTGCAATACCACTAACAGCAACCCACAGAAATTAGGAAATGGACAAAGTAATTTGCCTCCTTACAGAAGTTCTGAAGTGAAACCAAGACAAATGCCCCGCCATTTGTTTAATGACACGAAGCTACACCATTTGCAGAAAGTACGTTGTCCTTTCAAGTTGCTTCATTTGTCTCCTCACCGAAATGAAATGTCGTGGTTTTAACAGGATCCATTTCTTTTTTTCGGGTGACATTAATCTGCAGTTCCCGTTATTTTTTTATGTTCCATTTACGTGCCGAATGTCTTACAATTAATATGATTAAATCAATTTTTATGTATTAAGAGTTGATTTTTTACTTATATCTTTTGAGTTGTTTGAGTAAAGGAAACAAAGATGTGGGGAAACGCAGGTAGATAGGTTGTTCGTTTCCCAAATATCAGTTTCTAGCCTTAATTAGGTTCTTAAATACAGTCATTTCGAAGTGCATATATTTATTAGTGTGACCAGGTAGACCTGAGGAGGCACCTAAAGCAAAGCAGTTGCATCGTTTAGGGCTTGTTGGAGAATTTCAGCATCACAGTTTCACTAACACGTGTGTTAAACTTAGAGACAATTTATCGTAATTTCATTTATGATCGTAAGTTTTCATGAACCAGTACAGTCTAGATAGTTTACACATAATTGTAAAATATTTGTAATCAAAATCTTTAGTTAGAAGCTAAAAAATAACTCTTGCTCATTTGTCCCATTTTTCAGGTACTTTAGTGAGATTGAGAACTTTTTGGAGAAAAAATAAAGTTTAAACCTATGAATTTCCAGAATTTCCAAAGTAATGTATAGTACCCTCTATTTTTTCAATAATCTCTTATCACAGTACAACTAATTGAACATTATTGCCAAAAAAATCTTTTTTAAACTAAAATGTAAATTATTTTTTTAAAAAAACGCATTTGATCAATATTTTGGTGATAGTTTGGCACTAAATATTTGTACTCAATAAAATTATTTGAAAAATACTTTTAACTTTCGAATATTACCTTTAAAGAATAAATTTTTTATATCAGCATTCCATATCTATGATATTCCTTTTATATTAAAATTCTTTTAAAAAGCAAAAAATGGTAATCAAATTGACTAATAGGTATATATTTAAAATAAATAGACAAAACATAAATGGTTTTTAGTAATCAAATGAACTAATAAAACGTTCAAATGTTGGTTAATAATTTGGATACAACCATTCTCTCTACCATTAAAAATTATATTTTGCAGGTCTTTAAAAGTTGTAATAGAAATATCAAAGATTTTTTAAAACTGAAATTAAATAAAATTGAGTTACTTTAAAAATCACACTTAAAAACAGGTAAGTTCCATAATATAAACACAAATTGATTTTTTTTAAATAATATAAAACTTCATTTATAATATAATTGAGAGAAAAGCAAAGACAAAAATGATTCAACTAATGTTTGGATTATTTTACATAATTAAAGCGTAATAAATTCAGTAAACGTCTAGTTATCATAACTTTTTATGCTGTTATTTTAACATTGACAGGCATAACTTGAAAACAAACTACAAAATTTATCATTTAAGGCTCACAATATTTCAATAAATAAGATCATTTGAATAATATTTGCTTTTTATTTTTATAATTAGAGTGAACTTTCTCCAACGCATGTTTTCATTAAATAACAAACACAAAATCTGATCCCCAGTTTCAAAATGAAACTTCTTGCTTCATGTATAATGAGTAAATACTTCCTTATTTAGCTATATTTTATTTAGTAATTTCTTATGTATTTAAAGTTTAATTAGCAATATGTTTTTCTCAAACACAACATGAAAAATTAAAAATTATTTCATTTCCCATGCCAATTGCAATGCACTTTCAAAAACCAATGGAAAAGGACCTTTGTCCAGCGTTATAGTTTGGTACATTGACAGACTTTTTGCTACTATGCTAAACATATTTGTATAATTCACAAGAAGATAATTTCTTATTTTCATCATACATGCTTTTTTTGTCATTAGTTACTTAAAATACCTATGTAAATACGTATTTTTTCCCGTAAATAAAAAACTAATTTCGAATAAGTAATTTATAAAAGACTATATTTACGTTTTTTATAATTGCTTAATGCATGAAATTAACTTTTATTTGAAAAGGAAATCTATGAATTTTTGTATTAAAAAATATTCTTCCTGGTCTTAAAATTGAAATTATACTGATGCCTACATATTTTAAAGTAAATACGATATTAAAATCCACCTAAGTCTGATATAAAATAAAATAAAAAGCCTATTATATCGAAAGTCGGATATATTCTGTTGATTTGATTTTAATATGATATTAGGTTACTTAAAAAATGCAAAGAAATTACATTTCATATTAGCTACATTTAGTTCGATTTTTTTAGTTCACTTTTTAGCTACTTTCACCTTTAAAATTCTCTGGAAATAAAACCATAATTTTTCCTGAGTTTTTTTAATTGCACTATATCAATAAATTTTGATGTGTTTTGAGTAATTGTTTTACAATTATAAATGGAATGAACTTTGTTCCCTAAGTTGTGACCCATTTTACCTCACTATGGGGTAAAATGAGTCAAACATCGGCTAAAATGGGTCAGAATGCAAAATGATGACTATATGATGATATATTTATTAGGAGATACACTCAATAACTTGATTAGGTTAAGAACGCATAAAATAAGTTTAATTATACATAATTATTTTTTAGATAATATTGTTTGCGGTTGTTACAAAGCGGCTCCTGCAAGACTCTTATAACATCTGCTGACTTTCCTACAATATTACGGTCATCTTTTTTTAGAGGGAAGGACATGAAATATTCCTATACTAAGCTTTTTTTAAACATATTTTACATGTAAATCATCCGCAATAAGTGTAATTTGATCAACAAATTACTTAACTGACTTTTTTCTTTGTATTCAACTAACACCAAACTCTCGGTCAAAAACTGTTGGCTATCGTCCGTCTACAGTCTTGAGTTTTACTCTTGGCTCTCTTTTTGACTCTGGCTTCTTCCGTTTAGGTTTTAATAGAAAGAATATCCTCCAAATTTTTACATTTCTTGGGGGAGGGGGGCTTCCATTCATTGAAGTTCTTATTGTAAATGCTCCATCGCATCTAGTTCCTTCATTGTTCATTTGGTTTTTTCAAAAAATTAACAGTCGTTCGTGAAAAAGTTAAATATTAGTCATCAAGCACAGTAGTATCAGTAATCAACGGCAAAATATAAAAAAGTGATTTAAGCTAATTTAACTGACCAATTTCGTAATTAAAGATTAAATAATATCAATTGTTTGTTTTAAAAGTACGGGATCGTAAGTAAGTTCAGTTATATCAGTAATTCAGTGTAACCACGTTCATGGGGTTTTGCAGTATAGACTGCACTGTTAAAAATTTAGCGCTTGGATTCACCAAAAGTGTGGTTTAATAGTTCAACATCAGTGTTCAAATACTTCACCGTATTTTCGGGTTTTCGTTGAGCCAATTTTCAAGTTTTTACCTTCAAAACCTATAAAACAGTTCAAGCGACTACCGAAAATACTGAGCATTATTTTACAACACAGCTATTTTAGCCACTTAAAATCACTACAATGTTAAAGTCAAGCTCAAAATTATTAACAGTGTGTTTCTTTTACACTTTTATAGCATTTCTTATAATAAGGTTAGGCTAGGCATGAATTATCGTCGCACTGGAGCTACACGAGGGCTATTGGCGACGGATGTCGTACTTTAGAACCATAGTCAAGTGACGAGCCGACATCTGAATAAATACTCAACGCAACCGTTACTTATGATAATTAAAATTACAATAAAAATTCCCTCGAAACTATTTTACTATGTATTTTCTTTCTGATACACACATAATCCAAATAAAAAGTCATTTCTCTCTAGAAAAAGAAATTCCTTTTGCGACAATTTTTACCAGGCATGAATGATTCAAACTGCAAAATAGGTCTCGGTTTTCGTGTTTGGCGAACGATTGAGTATACGACAATCCGCGAAATTAGCTTCTCCACCAAATGAGAGAGTTTTTCCTGGCACACCATTTCACAATCGATACATTCTAATACAAAACGCAGGATAATCGCGTGCGGAAAAGGGCATATCCGGTCCTTGTCCTAATCGGTGTAGTCAGGATAGTTGGAGAATGTTTATGGGATAATGGATTTTTTTTTTCGAGAAACTTACTCTGTTTTAATTGAATCTAAGTAAAATGTGTAATTGTAGGAATGTCGTCCATTACACGTTATATATTAATTTTCTTAATTAAATGAACTAATGGTAAAAACAAACATTTAAAATACAATCTTGGTTTAACATTATCGAATTCCAGAATTTGGGAATGATAGGTGAATCAGAACTTAGCTTGAAAACAATCATGTAAAAAAATGAGAGTTAACATATTTACAAAATTAGGAAATTTACATAAAATATTTTAAACATAAACTTTTCATGTATAATAAATGTGGCCGAAGGTAGACAATAAGTAATAATCATTATTCCAGTAATTTAAATTAAAGTTAATTACAATTGTACTCCATTGAGACAATGGCTCCCATATGCAAGATGATTCATAATTCTTCTGTGAAAAATCCTCCTGCACCCATTCAATGAAATGAGCAGCTTTAATATCATTGAATATGTTTTTGATTTTTCAGCATACATTTTAATTTCACATTTAGGCTAATGTGTAATTGTTGTTCCAGTGCAACAAGTTATCGAAAGTTTCCAAATCATAAACTCGCCATGACTAAGAGTGTGTACTGAATAATTAGACGCTTAATTTGTATTACTTGAAAGACTTTCATGGCTACAAATATTTTTTTAAAAGATGATGAATACCAATTATTTATCAAATAACAAACTAATAAGTTATCGATATAGATGTTAAATAGTAAACTAAAGTTAAAATTTACTTAAATAACTTCATAATTAGTTGTCCTATAAACTGAGTTAATGCATGATACTTTGCCGGAACATAAATTATAAAACGCACAATGAATGAATTAAAGCTTTGAAACAAGGGATATAAACAGAAACCAATAGCGTTAGATATATTAATGAATTCACTTGTGCATTCCAATTTTATTAAATTTTGCTTTTTCAATCTCAAGAAATGCATATGATTTTGATGCTAATAAATATTTTAAAAATAAAATCAATATAGAGCAAAAATTATTTCAAAGTTTTTATTATTTTCTTTCAATTTTAAAGCATACTCATTTTCACAAGGTACTATTATTTTAATTATCAGATACAAAAAATACATGCATAATTATTTCAATTGTTTTTTATAACATTCTTGCCTTCTCATTAAAACTGAAACATAAGTTAAACAATATAAAACGCCAAGCAAAACTGCTCACTCATTTCTCCGCCATCAAAAGAAGTAACATTTTCTTTTCACAGTGTTTTCACTCGCCACAACTCATTTAACTTCTCCCGGCTGATAACATCTTATCTAATCTTGTTTTATGTGGTCTCTCTCCTCCGATTGAAGTCCCCTGAAAGGAAATTATTTTTGACACCCAAGGGTCTACTCCACTTGCTTATCCTAATTAAGATCCCAAACATAAATTTGAAATTCGCGTTTTCTCTGATAGGATTACAACACTTTCGGTCATGGTATCAAGGGGAGAGAACCCAGGAATTACATTAGAGCCGCTTGCTTACGGAAAAAAAGCATGAGAAAATTTTAAAACTATCGGAAAGGGAGGTTTTCGGTGAGTTGCGGCGTAAGTCGCTTGCAATTTCATAGGTGTTTGGTTAATAGTGAAGTATATTTGAATTTTGATTTGATGGCCATGTTAAATTATGAGCGCAATTTAAATTTAGAAGTGCCTTCAATGTTTAATGATGTTACAAGTTCGGCTTCACAATCTAAATATGTTACTATTTACCTCTCTGTTTGACTTCACAAACTTATACTTGAGGAAAATTAAAAATTTACAACCAGATATTTTAAACTCATATGAAATAAAAACTATCGCCTACAAATCTTCAAGGTCTATATAAAAACCCAAACTCTCGGGTAGTTTAAAAAGTAGTCTGAACCTCTACTTTCTTACAAGAAAAACTTGATTTTTTGCTTGCACTAAATGTTCTTTCTAAGTTCGAAAGGATTAAATATTTAAAACAAAGGAAAGCTTGTATTGACATCATGGGGATTTCCGTCTGTCCGTACTCCCGAACTCTCTTCCACACACACAAATTCTGTTCTGTGACTTCAAAAAAAAATGGAAAAGTGTTATACTCTTTTCCGTATTTTTCGAACCATTTTTTTTTAGCAGTAAACATAGATTTTTAAAAAAAATTATAAACGAAAAAATTTTAATGATATTTTCATTTGAAAATTTTTTGTGGTTATTTCTTCAAAAATAAAATTAATTCTTATTTTTGAAATATATGTGGAATTTATGATACATTTATTTTCAAATTCATGCTGATAAGACAACTGTACTTTTGTCCATTTTCAGGCGGGTCAGAAGATTTAAAAAATGCACTTATTAACTATTTGTGTAAATTTTAAGTAATATATAGTCAAGTTTAATTTTACATCCTATCAAAGGACTAAACGCAAAGTACTGCCCAATGGCTATAAAAACTAAGTAAAAAATTTAAATGCAGTCTTTAAAAAAAAAAATACTGAATTCTATAATGAAGAATAACCAATCGGCTTAACTTTCTCAAATCTCAAATTTTACACTTCTAAATTAGTTATTATGACTAACGAAAAACGGCTCAAAATGTAGCCTCAAAGTTAAAAATTGGCGTTACAATCCGACCCTGATTATAAATAAAAATAATTTACTGGCAGTAAACATCAGAACAAGAACTCTCTGTAAGATTTTTTTTAACACACAAATATTATACAAATATCGACAAACAGCAAAGCATAGTATAATCTATACGAGGTTAGAAACCTTAAAGCATTATCAAATACACACAAAACTGCTATTAATAAATATCAGACGCATTACGTTGAGTCTGATACCCTTCTCAACAAAGAACGAATTTTTTTCAAAACATAATTGATATTTTACGATTACAATAATTTTCTTGTTCTTTAATAGAAGTATGCATTAATCTTGAAAAGATTTTTCTAATTTTCTTACACACGCAATAATCCGATTGAGTCAAGCTCGTTAACAGGAATTATATTCAAATATAAGACATTTATATCTTTTAGTTAAAAACTGAATAATTTGTGTTTCTGATGACTTTTACAAAAAAATTTTATCATATGACATTTAAAGATTTTCTATTAGTAGCATGAAAAAAAAATAGTTTATTTAAGTTATCTTACTAATATAGATTTTTTTTATATTTAGTTAATTATTTAATGTTCTACAATAGCCAAAATACAATCGTAGTCCTATAATTACTTACATTGAAATTAATGCATTACAGATTAAAATTCAAATAAATGTCATTGAATAAAAATAGTATCGAATTAAAGCATAAAACAAGTTTCCCGTATTTTAGCCTAGAGTGTGTCCGATAAATGAAAAAATTCATTAAAAAATATTTAACAAGTGAAAAAAAAGTTAACTTTGTAAACGTGCCAATGGCATATCTTTCAAACTGACCGAAAACCCGAGCAAGCAGTCTTATCTGTTCTGACGTTGGCAGTCTTCTCTGGCCACACCGATTATTATCTGACGGACTTTCAGAATGCATGTAACAGAAATTCATAACATTGTGGTATAACTAGTTTCTAAAGAAAAATATAAATCATCAAAGAATTCAAAATGTTCCATATTCAGGATAAAAGCTTATTTAGAGGCTTCAACCACTTAAATAATTTCTTAAACCATTTAAATAAATAGGTTATATTTGTTCAATTTGATTTATAGAAGATTTTTTCACCTGGCTTGCCGCAGTATTTTTTATACTATTTTGTTCAATTTTTGATGTTGTAACAATAAAAAAATTTATCATTGTGATTGTTATCATTGCTGTAATTAGTGTTATTGTTATTATTATTGTTGTTGTTATTATTATTGGTGTTGTCGTTGTTCGTGCTGTTATTGTTCTTGTTATTCTTGTTTTTATCATCATCATCATCATCATTATTATTATTATTATTATTTCAGGTAAGAAACTATATGTTAGCATACAATAACATAATATATAAAATAGTTAATTGGATTCATTTAAACAAATATCAGACATATATCTCAATCTCAAAGTACTGTTTATTGCAATGTGTGATGAAAATTTCAATTTTATGTAAGTTGCAGTCTTCAAAAATAAATTACAAAACTTAATATTATTTTTTTGCTAATTTTATTTGATTTTTTTATTTGGAACACAAAAAGGAAAAACAATTTTCACAACAACCTTAAAGCAATTACTACCAAAATATTTTCAATCAGTAATTTTAAAAGAACAATTTTTCTGAATTTAATAAATGGTTCTTGAATGCACAAACAGCAAAATCTTTAACATTTTCTCATTAAGTGGAACTTTACAAACTGACTTACGCCAATTCACAACCTTTTCTTTGCTTCATTTCAAATCATGTGAACCAAAATAGAATTTACTTAGCCCTTGTTCCTAAGCTCGAAAAATAAATAAAATAAGTCACCAAAAACGTTAAGTGCAAATACTTGTTCGGAGCTTTAACTCTTTTAAAATAGATAAATGAATACAAGGAAGCTTATTTTCGACTATTAACCGGATAAAGATAAAATAAATGTGTGCTTAACTGTAAAAAATTACAACACCAAAATCCGATTTTAACTACCTTTCTGAAATCTTTATCCTCCTTCGAGGTTTTTTTTATTTCTCCATTTAAAAAAATAATTAAAAAGTATTGTTAGATAATTTCATTGTTAAATAATTTCAATGATTTATTTTATAGCAAATTCATTTTTAAAAAAATATGAAGCGCAAATTTAAAAGCTTTATTATTGAATAAAGTTATCGCATGCATTTTTCAAATTTTTAACGTTTTGTAATCAAATTGGTATCCGAATGCAGCATTTTTTTAATTTTTGTAAACAGCATTACTAATGCTTCCAAGCCTAAAATGTAAATTTAAAACTGTTTAGTTATAAATTTTTGTTTTTTATTTACTTTTCTGTTCATTTAAAAGTTGAACAATTGCGATTAGATCACTAAGAAATATACTTTCACGTTCCAGTTGCGCAAAATAAATAACATCTTGTAAGAAATTTATTTTTACCATTAAAGTTTCTGAACATATTAAGACGGATGAGTGATTTTGTTGCTGGACACTTAACAGCGCTTTAACTTTTTAAAAACGGAAAGAGAAAGCAATTTGATGGAAACACCAAGATGTTTGTTTCACAACAAAAGTCTATGATTATATCACGATGTTTACAAGTTCAAGATAAAATTTACGAATAAGATTTTAAAAAACAAGATAATAATATCGATGTAATAAAATTGTGCAGGCATAAAATAGCAAATTATATGTATTTTTTAACAGTACTAAATCGTTTAAGATTATACAAATTGCTGCAAATGCATTGGTAAAATAATGTTATTCCAAAAATGCATAAGTTCATATAACACATGTCAACAATAAAAAAAGCTTTCTGTATGATATTGGTTACCCGTTTAGCTTTTAATATGCTGAAACTACCATATGTATGATTTAAAAAATAATTTTCGCATCAACTTTCATTTTTTTACAACTGAACTGCAAGAACGAAAGGCTACATTTCAAGCAATTTCAGCGTCATAATATTGGACAATGATGACATTTTTTCGAGATTTTTTTTATTATTTCTTTTATCATTTTCATATGTGCTTAAAATGTTTTTATCAAATTATTTGAGCCATTGTTTGCATCAATTATGTTTGAAAACCAAAATAAAGTCTTAAACACCAATTTTAAAAATCATATCAGAAAACAAAAGAAACAAATATTGAAAAAGTGGAATAATATATAAATAATTTTAGGAAAACAAGTCAAATCTCATTTTCAAATCATCTATTGATATATAATGTAATAAAATAATGGTGGTGAAAGATGAAAAAAATAATGAAAAATTTTGACCAAGTAAAAATACATGAGAAAATTTGGGTCTGCCGCAATCTCATATCTTAATCTGCTACTCACGAATAGTATAAAATAATAGTTAGAGAAACTAATTGGATCCATGATATCCTAGACGGACAGTCAAGAGAGCCACTCCCCATTGACCTTATTTCCCATCTCTTCCGTTAGAAAATGTGCCAATTCCAATATAGGATTATATCAAGCGATTAATTTTGTGCTCTTGTCGATGAAATTATTTGAACTTTTTTTAACTAAATGCATATAAATGTAACGTAAAATCAAAATAGGATTTTCCGAACGAATTTCGATATTTTTAGTATAGTCATTAGTTTATTTGTTATGTGTTCAATGCATTCAGTAAAGAGTTATAAAATGTACTATTATATTTAATTGATTTCGCATATATTTTTCTTAAATTTTAGAAAAAAAATTTCAGGAGAAGCAAATATTTTAAATTTGAAAAGAAAATTAGCTTAAATACATAGGATAAATAAGGTACAGTAATTATAAGAATGTTAGGATTCTAGCCAATTTCATAACATTTCTTATAAAATATACATAATATTTTCTTTTTTAAAGTTCAATTATATTTTTGAATATTTCCTGGCATATATATCAAATACAATGCCTTAAAATGCATATTATACACACACATTCCCCATTTTATCAACGAGCCATGTGTATGATTACGCAACTCTTACCACTAAATGACATTCGCCTATGATCGTGTGTACAGGATCCTTATTCGGGATCGGCTTATCATCCCCCGCCCGTTAATCTGTCGTCGCATTATTTGTCGTGGACAGTCTCACGTGACTAATGGGCGATGACGCCATCATTCATGGTCCATACTGGAGGGCAATTAGGGCATCGTCGAGTGTGAGTCACGCTTCTGGTCCGACGAGTGGCGGAGGACAAGGGTAATAAGTAGGCGGAGGACCAGGGAGTTAGGAAGGAGATGGAGATAATGCGGGGCAAAAACCAATGCAGAAACTATTTTGCCAAGTGAAGGCATTGATCGCTTTGTAGTAAACCTAAACAAATGGTCTCGGAGAAGTATTTGGCGCTGTTCTACAATTGAATTTTTAAGGCTTGGCGATTTTTGACACTATAATAAAAAAAACCATAATTACAACACATTTTTTCTTAGCTGTGAAGGTAGGAAACTACTGCGATCTTGTACAAATTTATTTATCGTGCTACGGCCTTCATCAACTGCTGAATTAGTCATTTTTGATTTTTAATTAATGTATTTTAAGTAATAAAATGATACGTTTCACCATGAACTAACAAAGAGCGAACGTTTTGTTTAGGGTTGCTTGGCGACTTTCTGACTGCTTCACTTTGCTTCTCGCCAAGCATCTCCGTGTTCTTCTTAACTCTATGGGCGGACGGCACTCTATTACTTTCACTCGGAGGACGCCATCATAGTCCTGCTGGACTGGAAATCATGGGAAAGATAGCGGACCAAAAGTGTTTTGCGGTGGTATAATTGTTAAGTGACTCAAAAAGCAATGGTTGGTTGTGGCGAGGAAAAGGAGGATTTGCTTTTGGTCCCTTTAAATAATTCATGTGGAATGATGGAAGATCATGGTGATGAGGTGTGATATAATATGAAAAGATGGAAAATGGAAAAAAGTATAATCTCTTATAATGTTAAAGAAAAGTTCGAAAAAGTGAGACTTTTCAGAGTTAAAGTGTTGGAAATGTGAGACCTAAATGAACTAGCCATTGAAATAATTTTTGAAGCAAGAGTACAACAGTTAAACTACAATTGTGGGGTCCAGTTGCCAAACTCACATCCTTCAGAGTATAATTAAAATATACATTTCGTTCATTGGCGGCATCGTCCAATTGAAGTTCGTTAAAATTCGCTAATTAAAGTACCGGATTCAGAAGCAAACCGAAACTACACTTCAACCCTTAATATTACAAATGGGTTGAGTCCAACCATTTCATCCTTAAGTCATCAAAGTATTAATTAAAATATTTTTTTCTGAAAATCATTTTAAAGATAGGGTGAGCCAGGTGGTTAATAAGTGGTTAAAATATTAAAAGATGTGGGTGTTGTACAATGTTAGTAATCTGTTGAATGGCGATCTCACTTTTACTTAGCAACAATTTACGTCGGCTACTACTTGTGTTTTTGTTGTGTCATGGTTAAAATAAAACCATTAATATCATTAAAGAAGTGTTCACTTCGAGATAAAAGTTACCATATTTGTTTATAGAACAGTAGATTCTAACATTATAAGATGAGCGTATCACGCATAGCTTTATTTCCGTTGAATCTGAGCCGATTACGTAGTTAAATGGTCAGAAAACTAAACATGCAGTCAGAAGGTCCCAGACTTGAATCTGGATGCATTTAGTGGCAATTTATGTCGTCTTCTGGCCTGTATTTGCTATGAGAGTACACTGTCACATACGTGCTCGGTAAATATTGGAGTTGAAAGTTTTTAACAAGCACGCGATGCCGCCTTCGGTGTGCTTTGTTTGCCCGCTCAAGTGTCGATACCTCGTCACCTGACCAGGGTTCTGAAAAACAAACCAAATCACAGCCAATTACCTTAAGTAATTGGCTGTGTTAAATATAAATGGAGGCTAGAGATAGACAGCCAGAAACGTACATCGTACAACCTCCCCTAAACTGGAAAATAAAATCCAACCAGCCAATCTTCTTTTCAAACTAGTTGATTGAATAACTGAAATAAAGTTAGTTGAAAAGATACATTGAATAATTAAGTTAATAAATTGTTCCTGGGCAATCTTAAGTATACTGATGTTACAATAACAAATTTGATTTACAGCAGAAAAACCAACATTATCACAAAAAAGTACACAAGAAATCAAAATCCATTTGCTGGACAAGCATATTTTTATTTATTTACATATTATGCAAATTGGTATTTTGTATTTAATTATATTATATAGAGGTATACTATTTGTTATTTAGCTTATTATGCCACAAAAATCGAGGTTTCTAGAAAATGTATTTATAGTATATGTATTACGTACGTTTGTATTTGTTAATGTTCCTTGTGTTGGTGATTCTATTCCTGTCATCGAAATGGATAATTTTTTCTGTATGACAATGCAAATAAATAAATAATACCATAATATTTTTCGAATTTTTGGAATCTAATACTGAAGTTTTAAAAAGATAATTTTACTCCAATTTGTGCTAAATTATCTATAAATAAATTAGTGTTTGCTCCTATCATTTATTATTCTAACAACTAGTACTAAATATAGATTTCATCATTCATGAAAATAAAATCTTAATGGTATTATTATTACCCAAAATAATCCCCCATTATTACCCGTATCGGCCTCTCATTTCTATTATTATTGGCAAAAAAAATGAACACTTCAGACGCAAAAGATCCCCAAATCCATTTTAGTGCTCTAATCAATAATTCTAAAACCAAACTGAGCGATCAGAGATTCACCGATGTAATTGGCTTTTTCAGTAATATGTTTATTATGACGATCGTAAAAGAACAATAAAGACAACAAAGCCTAGGGGCTGCTTAATTGCTGGTAAAACTACATTCAAAGTTTTATTTTGAAGCAAAAACATTACCATTAAAAGTCATTTCCCGCCAAAAAAAATTAAGTTTTAGCAATAAAGCTATGCGTGCTGAGCTCATCTTTTATAAAGTCAGAATCCACTGTTCGGTAAGCAAATATGGTAACTTCTACCTCGAAGTAAAAACTCCATTAGTGATAGTTATGATAATGTTTTTGTTTTTTTTTAGAAATGGGTATCAATCAGGAAAAATCTCATTTCAGTGTTTTTTTATTTATTATTTACTCCCAACGGGTTCAATCAATATATTTTTTCCAATAGTTTAATTTCAGAGGCGAATCTTGATGTTGGCAGGTAAACAGCAATATTCACAGAATGAATTGAACCACTTTTGCAATGATAAATCAATACTTTAGTAGGCTTTTTAATGGATAGTAGTTGTCTAGTTAGTACAGCAATGGTCCAAATCATTGTAGTACTTACTGTTGCTTACCTTCCCAATGCAGAGCTTGCAGTTAAAAGGGTACGCATGTATGTAAGCATGTTTTCAGTGTCTCACGTGATAGGTAAATTAGACAGCCGGAGGTTTGGGGAAAAGTTTCTTTAAAGAAGAGATAAGAAAGGGAAATTTAATTTAATCGAAAAAAACTGGCGGCGCTATTAAAGGAAATGAATGATAAACAAAAACAACTTATTGCATCAACTTCGTGTTAAGACATAAAAAGTTAATCAAGAGAGTTGCTCTGGGGGTCAAGGAAATTACTGAACACTAAACTGAACTGGCAGAACTGCGAGAGAAATGAATTTTATGACGAAATTGTTTGATTGAAAAAAAAATTAAAAAAAATATTGTAAAAAGATGAAAAAACTATTAATGTACGGTTTTTTTTCTCTTTTGTAAGTTTTAAATTAAGGAAGAAAGGAAATGCAAAAAAAAATGTTAAACAAAATCTAAAAAAATATTTTTTTAAAAAATTGCGTATACGAATTAAAATTAAGTTTTTTTATTAAAATTTAAAAAGAAATTATTAATTCTAATCTTAAACGAATTTCGTAAAAAGTCAAAGTTCAAAAAGTCAAAATTCGAAATGTAAAAAAAATGTGTATAAAGTATTAGTTCTTTTTATGTTTTCTGTAACCTATTTCGAGATTACTTTTTAATAAACGTATTAAATAAAACATATTAAAATAGCAAATGAACTTGCTTTATAAACTTGATAAAAACCGTTTTAGTTGATTTAAATAAAATTCAAGTGCCCAACTAAGATACCGAATAAACTTCGTCTTAGTTTGATTGCGATGTAATTCATAATGTGATCCAATGTGTCACATGGTTAATTCATTATTACCCTATGGTGGGAGTTAGCTCACAAAGCATTCAGACCTATAGTTAGCTTTTACATGTGGTATTTATTTCTTTGTGACTGTAAACATTAAATTAGCCGCCCCGGTGGCGCAATCGTTAAAACTCTAGCCATTGGAGCTGCTTGGATCGGGTTTGATTCCCGGTCAGGCATGGATGTTTGTGACCGTCAATAAATGATGCTATTTGTCTACATGTGGTATTTATTTCTTTGTGACTGTAAAAATTCTTTCTGTGTCTGTCCACTTGACGAAAGCTTATAAGCGGTTCTCTGAACAAGCACACAAGCTGGAATATATATGTACCATATCATACATTAAATTAAACAAACTATTTTTCAACAAATGTTCAATAGTTATTACTAATCATTTACTAAAGTTCTTTGCAATTAGAAGAACACAAATACTTTATAAAATTAGCAAACTTTAGTATATCAATTATGGGCAATTCCATACGTGACAGAACGGCATTCTGAATTGTAGAATTGAAGTAAAACAGTTACCACGAAACTTTTTTTTTTAAAGAAAATTGGTTTTTCGGTTTATATATTGCTGTTAATGATTTAAATATAATAAAAAAAAAGGTGAATTTTTTTAAAAAGTACTTTATTATTTCATTTTTGACTAACTTCTTTTTGTGTGACGGAATGTCATTTTTGCAACCAAGATTGCATCCTGGTACTCAAAAATTGACTTTTCTGTGAATTAACAACACACTGAGTTTTCAAACTAATGCATATCTTAAATATGATATATATAAGCTAGGTAAAATTATAATTTAGAGCAATCTACCTTTAATGGTTTAAGTTATTAACTGTCATTTGATGTGACGGAATGGCTAAAAGTTTCATAAATTTTATTTTCAATTATAAGTGTGTAAAGTAATAAATTTAATATTTTTTTACTATCTAGAATACTCATAGGATATTGCATATTACATTAAATACATTTATTTACAAATGAAAGGTTTTTTAAACACGTATCGAGGCGATTTCCAACTCCTTGAAATGTTGGCTGAATTGGCAGATATAAACCGATCTTTTTTGTCCACTAGGCATCGATCTTCTTTTCGGGAAAATGCGAATACCTGTCCTTTATCGTCCTGCTTTCTTAAAACATAATTTGAAAAGTTCTAATATATTTTTAAACTGTATTTGTACAAATTAAAAAAAATAATGACCCCTCAAAAAGTTGAAAATTTTATGGAATTGCCTTTATAATATTTTAAATATTTAATGTATTAAAAATAATTTAAATAATTACGTTTGTAAAAAATAATTATATAACATTCCATAGTGATAAATTATTAAGCCATTTAGTTTTTCAAAATTATTAATTTAAAAGTTAACGTTTTTCTAAATTATGTCGTTTTTAACTTTTCGTATTTTACAGCAAATATGGAATAATCTACTTTAGCTTTGGTTCTCTCAATAAACCGTACTAAAAATGAAACTTAACAATTTAAAAACCATCTAATATTTTGTGTTACTGTGTAAAAATGGTGCGATGAACTTAAAAATCCCTGCGTTAAAAAGTTGGAGAAAATTTAAGGCATGCATTTAATTACTCGTTTTTTTTACGCGTGCATTTTTCTATCAAGTATAATGAGTTTGACTTAGCCGATATTTATGACTCTTAGAAATAATTAGCATCATCCTTAACTTCCATTTTACATAATTTTTTTCTAATGTATACAAAGATTTTTCATTGATAAATTACCTATTAACAGTATTTTCAACAAAATTTTCCAAACGTGTATAAATGACTTTCATTAAAGCAGACAGCAAGCCACTCGTTAAATCTTTTTAATATGCTAAGAGGAATTAATGAAGTCTTTTCATATAGACGTAGTTAAACTAATTAATGGCCCTAATTTATTTTTCTGAACAATTCGATGGATTTTAAGTAACACAATAACTAGCTACTAAATGTTTTTAAAAGTATCAGCATTGATTTTTTAGAAAAATTAAGTTTCTTAATTAACAAGTAATTCAAAATTACGTAATATTTGTTTTTAATTTCACTTTTATTGAGTCCAAACCAACTGTTTTCCCCGCTTTTGTGATACAAATCGCTTTTTGTGGCACTTTCAAAGTTGTTTATTACAATTTAGAAATAACACACACTTAGGGAAGGATTTTGAAAGTAAAAATGTATATAGTAAGAAAAAACTTTCGATCGAACTCAAAGCTGCAAGTAACCTAATTAAGTGTTACATTTTCCAATTAAACTGGTTTAATGCGTTTTTATTTACTTTTAATTTCAATCTTTTAAAAAGAGTATTCAATTTAACAAAATAATAAAAAATGTTTCTTGGAAGATTTGATTATGTTTTTGAAATTGTCTGACATTATTTGAATTTTGCAAAAATAAAGCATAAAAACATGCTTAGTGAATTAAAATAATAATTAACAGCTAATATGTTTTATTTTTAAGCTTTTAAATGCTAATAATATTAGACTTAATGATTATATTTATTCAAGCTTGAATCTCTCCAAGTAACTCATCAAATGTAAAAAAACTCGTATGTTTTTAAAAGTATATCAGACTTAAACAATGTTTTCACCTTAACATGTAATTATCTTGTTTCATCTCACTTCAGTTGTTCCAAATAAATTATAAATACTTTCCAAAGCTTAAATGTTTTTTTATATTTGTTTATGGTACGCTAAACAGTTAAGTTTCAGTAAAAAATGGAAATGCACTTGTAGTAAAAAAAAACTTTCAGCTACGAGATTTTGAAATCATAAAAATGACGTTAAGTTTATGCAACGCTGTAAACTTAATGTGCCCAAAGTAGTTACCCATCCAAGGTAAATTTATTTACAAAAAAAAATAATTCGACGAATCAGAAAAGAAGAAACATCCGAAGCTCGGAAGAAACTTTTTAAGATGCAGACATCCGTATCTCTAATGCGTTATTTTTAAGGAAACCGTTTTGCGCATAATTTTGTTATCTCACTAAGACATTAAATTGCTATCAAACATGTGTTCCATAAAATGTCTTACCCACATCCTGAAAAACAAAATAAAAACTTAAACCGATTGCTTAAAACTTGCATAAAAAATCCCAGAGGAAAAAGGATCCCAATCTACCCACCATCATCTATTTATAATGACGCCTTAAGCCAGAAGAAAGAAAACACAGCAAAAATCCATATTTAAGCAGAGTATATGGCATTTGGTTGAAAAACACTTTAAGACCGTGTTTTCCAGCAGCCGGTGACAATGTTTTGAAATTCAATTGCCGACGTTTATTTTTGGGTTTTTTTGTTGTCTCGGTAAATATATATTTTTTCACTTTAACTTTTTTTGTGTTCGTTTTTTTATTCAAGCGCTTACAGATTTGCGACATTTGTTCCTGTGGAGGGAAGAAGTCTTTTGCATTCTTTAAAATGTGTGTTTTTTTAGATTCTGCAGCTGTCAAATTTCACGCGACGTTGTAAAATGTTGTTTCCTGAAATATGTATTCATGTATACGGAGTATATATATACCTGATTTTCTCACTTTGTGATGCTTCTTTAATGCTGTTTTTACGACAGAATATCCCTCCCTTTTGTAAAAGAATATTTCAGAAGTATTTTTAGGTATAAAGTTAGTAGAAATCTCAATAAGCATTTTTGTAAGAAGGAAAAACTCATTCCGTTAGATATATTTCTTACAGATAAATTCTCCAGTGCATCGATACTTCAACACCTATTTGTCAAGATGTTGTTAAAAATTCATTCTCTCCTTTACTTTCTGAGTTTTGTCTCAAATTGCCTCACAAATTAGGCTGAGCTCGAGAATCTAAGAAAAAGAGAGTTAAAAATATACTTTGCACAAAGAATGCAAAGAGGGAGAGAGAAAAAGTAAGTAATTTAACAAAAAAAAGTTTCATGATAAACACAAAGAATGTGATACTGCATCCTGCTTTGAGTTTCTGGGCCCTTATTTTCGTAAGAAAGTTGAAGAAATTAGTATTACTTTTAAAACTAAGTCTTGTGTTAGGCAAGACTTAAGACAAGGTGAAAATTGTTGCAATCAGCAAAAGTTAAATGGTGACTTTTTCGCACTACAGACTCTTCATAAATATTAATTTATTTCGCAGTTGTTTCAAGCTTAAGGCTTTATTTTTTCTTATAATTAGTTGCTTGAAAAAAAATCGTGCATGGCTTGTGGTTAAAGTAGTTTTCGCATGAATATTTTAAAATAGTAGGTTTTGGGGACGGTTTTTTATTACCAGCGTGTTTTATAGGAATTTTTGGTTTGTTGTTAGCTAAACATGGTGAACTTTGTTTTAAAATAACTTTTATACCATAGCTGCCAACTTAATTTTACATACGCCTACCCTAGTAGTACTTTTACTAAACAATATATTTTAATCAGAAAATCTTGAATTTTACCTACAAGTAATTTTTATGATAATATTTTATTTCATTTAATTTCTCGTCGATTATAACTCTAATATGTTTTATGAAAGTGGTTTTTCATATTCTAAAAGGCCTTAGAATGTGTGTTAATGGTGAATGAGCCCGTTTGACCGTGGGTCTCCAACCCGAAGTGGTACTCTCTGTTAATCTAATGTTAAAAAGGTATTTTCTAAGCCACATTTCTCATTCTGTGTAGAAAATTTTTACAACAGTTTTTTTAATGATAAATGTTGTTGACTTACAGGTCCTATAATCCCACTTTTTTTAATTGGTTCAAATATATATTTTTTTTTCATTTTCCAAAATAGTTTTGCAGCAAAATATTGGAACCAATTAAAAATAATAAGATTTTAGAGACCTGAAATTCAGCTACATTTATCATTAAAAAAAACCTGTTTGCATAAATAGTCAATATAACCGGAGAAATGTGGCTTAAAAATATTATTTTTCCAATGGATTAACACAGGGGCACTTTGATTTGGAGGCCCACGGACCCTCAAACTCATTCGCCCTTAAGTAGAGCCTCAACCCAAATCAAACCCAATCAACATTGCATAACGACAAAATATTTATATGATTTGCTGAAATCATATTTGTACTTACAAGAAAGTAGATTTAAATATTTAATGTAAATAATTAATTCAAAATGATTTTTTAAAAATGAAAAGTTAGTTACTAACATCCGAGTTTATTTACTTAGTTTATTTATCCCGCGTCTTAGTTTATTTATCCGCGTTCAGAAGGTCAGTTCAGTAAGCCGATCAAATTCCGCTCTTACTAACCTATTAAAAAATGTTGAAAAGATATGACATCGAAACCTATCTTTAATACAGGGTGAGGCAAATAAAAGTGGCCCTAACGTAGAGATAAGAATACGACAGAAAAGTTGCCAAGTCAAAAACCAATACAAAAACAGGTTTGTTAACTGAAGCTACTGATCGCTTCAATATTAAAACCAAAAAAAAAACGCTTGGCGACATATTTGCCGGCAACTACGCTATGGTTTGAGAAGCAAGTTGAAATGAAATATAAACAGGGTTAGTAGAGCTGATCAAGAAAAGTTATAATAACGATTATTACACTGGACAACAAAATTTGATAAATTTTCTGCGAATCAGATGAGAGTACCCAATTCTGAATGATTTCAACGTGCTAAACTCGAATATCACCTTAAAAAATAAAAGTTAGCTCTTGTTTTTGAGTTACGGTCGCTTTCTTCATTGCATAGGATGCGGCAAAATACATGGGCGCCCATTAAACACAAAATTTATTAAAGTCAATTTTGTTTACAGAAACCCTCCTAATTTTTGCTCATACAGGTTTTATTTAATATTATCAACATGGGGTTGGTAAGAGATGATAATTTACAAGAATTTTTACACACATTCGCATTTTAATACCCCACTACGCAACATAATTGTTCTCACTTTAAAAGGTTCAGAAAAAAAATGCAATTAATTCCTGACATTTCTTCATGGTTGTTTTTAGAAGCTGTAGCATATTTAGCAGACGCATGGCTATTATCCTCGTTAAAACTATAAAAAAATATTGGAGACCTTAGTAAATAGTTGGACCGGACACAGAGTTGAAAGAATGTTAGGATATTCAACATTTATCTTTTTCTAAATAGCGCCTCAGTTAACTGATGAGATGATGCAGAAATAAGTCATTAATCTGATTTGTTGGTTCCCTTTTAATCTGAAAATGACATTCCGTTGTTTTTTTCATTAAATTTTATATAGCATATGGCACTATCTGTTGTCCCAGATGAAGTAAAAGTGACAAATTTGCTACACAAGTTTAACTACATAAGTGAGGAGCCCAGAAATTATTCCTGGTCTCCCATCTTGAAACCAAAATACAAATGATAAGCTTTCTTTACATTTGCACTGATGACCCTTTTTGTGTTCAAAAAATTGCACTTTGCCGCAAATATAACAGAAGTTATTAGCTCTATTAATGCATTTACAAGGCATTACAGTTATATAGATTTATTACTAATACTAATTTTTGATATTCTACAGCTTCTAAAACAGCCAAGTGCGAAATACAAGGAATTTATTGCTTTTTATTCTGCACCTCTTGAGATGAGAACAATTATGTTGTTTAGAAGGGTTATTTAGCTACTAATATGGTTGCAAACACCTTAAAAGTTATCATTTCCTCTCATCCCCATGTTGATAATATAAAATAAAATCTGTATAAGCCTCAAATTCGGAGGTTTTCTGTAAACAAAATTGACTTTAATTAATTTTGCGTTTGGTGCGCTCCTGCATTTCGCTGTATCCTATGCAATGAAAAAACGACCGTAACTCAAAAACAAGAGCTAACTTTCATTTTTTAAGGTGATATTCGTGTTTAGCACGTCGAAATCATTCAGAATTGGGTACTTTCATCTCATTCGCATTTTCACTGTTGACCAGTGTTATGGTCGTTATTTATTCTAGAGAATCATACCTTCTTGTAAATAAAAAAAACTTTCTAAATTGATTGCAAGACACAGAATTTGCATTATGGGACATCTTCGTACATTACGAACTAACGTCTGAACCTGCCACTAATGAGTAGCTCTAATGTGAAGCTAATCCGATCCAACCAATGCAAAAACCGGTTTCAGGCGGCTTCAAGAGTTTTTCTCTCCAAGCATTTCAACGTATTGCTATCGCTAGGCCGGTTCCACTTTTATTTGCCTCACCCTGTACTTTTCGCTTGACTATCCGTACGTCTGGGTTTTTTTTCCGTATCCCACTCAGCTTCCTGTTCCATCCACACATACAGTTCTTTTTTTTTTTTAAGAAATGAATCAAATAACTATAAATTGTGTAATTATATGTCTGTCCTCGCCTTCTTTTCAACTTATGAACTAACCAGCATGAATTTTCTAACTTATTTTTAAAAAAGACGTCTGCTTCTAAATGAGGAACACAAACCTTAACTGAAAGTGGACCAATGGTCAATGTTATAAACACTTCCTAAACTTTTCTGCTCAAACAAAATAAAGTTCGTTTATTGAATATCAAATTGGTATGAGTGCAGTAAAATTTCTACAGGCTTCAATACTTTAATATTGTGCAATTTGTCATTCTAATTTTCAAGAAACGGGTTGTTTTTCATATTTTTTTTTTGTTTTACAAATTGCAAAGTTATTGAAAAACTGTTTTTACGTAAAAAAAACTTTAAACGTATCCGTTTCTATAGCAAATTTGTAGAGTTGAGTTTTGATTACTTACAAGTTTGCACCAAACATATAGAAAATGATCATTGTGACGCAAACTAAAGGAGGAAAAATTATAATTAATAAATGAAACCTAATTTCAAAAATGTTTTTAAAAAAAAGTGAAAAACTAAATATTGTTGCACAATGGAGTAAATCGAAACACATTGAAACTTTGAGCGTTAAAAGGTAACTAACAATTTTGTTTAGTTAGACTAGAATCGTCAGTTATGTTTGGTTCTTACGGTGAGCAAAAGCATAATATTTTGAACAGATTTTGTTATTTATTCTATTGGTGTTCCGATTCACCCTTAAAACTTAGTAAAATCAGAATGCATGTAACAACTTTTATACTATAGACTAGCACATTTGTACCCGTACTTCACACGGATTAAAAAAATATCAAATCGATCCAAGTATGTGTACCATATAACCCGTTATAAGATCATAAACTTAAGTTATTCTTCTCGCTCGTTATCAAGTATGAAATCCCGTTTCATTGCTTTATAATTCCAAAATCAAAAATACGGTGTAAAATGCACTCATAAATGTCATCACAATTCCCTCATAAATATACATAAAACCTTTTAACTCTTTTGGCACGTTTTGGGAAATAATTTGGCGAGAAAATAGATATACAAACACACCCATCGGCCTTGCTCTAACATAGGGTACCTTCAATACACTGTGTGCTGTACAGGGTAACGACAAGGAGCTTAGCAAGTGTGCCATGCTAAAATCGTTATCGCTCAGCCAAACTCGCCAATAAAACAAAACTAGTTATTTTTCCAGTTTTACACATATAAACATTATGTTGTTGCTTATAGTTTGGAAGAAATAAGAATGTTTTCAACTTTCAAGTAAGCAATGACTTTGATTTGCAGCTTGTTTACGTTACCCCGCCAACTATTGTTCCGCCAACGCATGCCAAAGACATGCCAAATACCGTCTGTTAGCTTCGACATTAAAAATGGCATTTTCTGGTAGTATAATGATAAAAAATACTATTTTTAGAAATGTAGTAGTCCACATGATGTTTAATATACAATACAAAGATCAAAAAGTAAAGCTTTATACATTTTTGCCGAGTTTAACCCTTTCAGTCCCAGTGATGCCATTTGGCATCATCACTTTCAATATTTTTTTCAAAATGTTTATGTCCCGCTGTGACATCCAAACACACATCATTCGATTCTTCACACTTTGTTCTATCAGACAAAATTTTACTTTAATCTCAATCGAAGTCAGAACTACTAGTTTTTTTATTTAGAAAATAGTCAACAAGCGTTTCTCCTGATTTTTTATAAGTTCACTTCAGTTCCACATATTTAAAACACAATTTAAACTATTTCGGTTAAAATGATTACTAATTTTTTTTAAATAATATGGTCAGATACCTTAAAAATATATAACTCGAAGTGTTTTTAGGTAATATATATTTTTTTATTTTGTTGTTTTCCACAGTTAAAGAATTTTAGCATTGTTTCAAAAACCATATAAAAAATTTACATGGATTTTTTTTTCTTATGGAATTCGTATATTTGACCTAAAATAAGCTTATTTTGTGAATATCAGATGTTTCTGTAGTGTAGTAAATTTTTGGGACTGAAAGGGTTAAACAACTTTTGTATTCCTTAGCAATGACACACGCCGGTATTAAAACATGGATTACAGCTTTACCGTTAAGAATTTTAATCCAAAAAAGAATAAATATTGAAGAATATATATCATTAAAAGCAAAATCAATAACAAATAGTGGTTACGTTCCTTTGATTATATCTTTTAGATGCGATTTATTAGAGCTTCGCTGAGTCACCGTGTAATGTCTACGGGGAAAAAATAACAGCGCCGTATCTCTGGAGCATGGTTATGCTCCAGCCAATCAGGTGACAGCATCATGTCGCAACCCTCATACGCAGATATTCCAGTAACCCTACTCTAACACAATGACCTTAGCGCAAGCAACCAGCTTATAAATTATTTTTAACAAACATTTTGCTTATTTGGCAAGTTTTAGTAACTAATTTGGCGGAATTGGCAACATTTTTGGCGAAAAAATAAAAAATTAATCCCTGACATGCAGCTCTACTGCGATGCTCTTTATTAACCATCATAGCTCAGCAATAGCTTAACAAACATTTTGCCCATTTGGCGAGATTGGCAACATATTTGGCGCAAAAATAAAGACATAAAACCCTTATAAGCAGCTCTAGTGCGATGGCCTTTATCAACCACATTTCAGTTATAGCTTAACAAACATTTTGCCCATTTGGCGAGATTGGCAACGTTTTTGGCGAAAAAAAGAATTTCTCCCTGATATGCAACTCTAGTGCAATGGCTTTATCAACCATCATAGTTCAGTAATATCTTAACAAACATTTTGCCCATTTGGCGAGATTGGCAACGTAATTGGCGAAAACATAAAGGCATAAAATCCTAATATGTAGCTCTAGTGCGATGGCCTTTATTAACCATCTACTTCAGTAATAGTTTAACAAACATTTTGCTCATTTGCGAGTTTTAATTAATACTTTGGCGAGATTGGCATCGTATTTGGCGAGAAAATAAAGACATATAAAACTCTAATATGCAACTCTAGTTTTATGCGTATTTGCAATCAACGGAACCATCAATGAAGAAATCATCAACTAAACCCACAATATATCCTGGAATGAAGACTGGTCGGAAATACGTCACTTGAAACATATCAATTATTTTCAAATAACGAATTTAGTTTCTGAAAGTACTGGCAACACAATAAAATAAACATTTTCAATTTTATTTATTTTCGTTGAAAGTTTTATTTAATTTTTTTAGCAGATGGCATCAGGAAAGTAAAAAAATGATCGGATTTGAGCCAAAGTGGTGTAGTTTTTCCAGAAAATTCGAATTTTCTCTAAAAATAGAGCATTTTGAGCTCTGAAAGTTCTTATTTTGCAACTCAAGTATGAACTACGCATTTGTGCCAAGTTACGAGTCAAACTTTATGAGTTTCTACTGAAATGTCTACTTTATGAGTTTCGGAGAGACATACATACACACATACACACACACAAAACTTCATTTTTATTATTATAGATTCAGATATCAATAGGGCAAAGAGGAACACAAAGTTACCTTCAAAAATAACCTTTATTTTCCATAAGTATTTGTTTTATTTTCAAAATTTTTTATCAAATTATAAACTTAAGGAAGATTAAAATTTATTGCAAAAGAATTACTTGAATTGAGAAAGAAGAAGACTCAATGAAAATAATCTTCAGTCATGTCGTTCGCAAAAGTTATCGTGTCCTTGAAACGATCAGATCTTAAGATGTTCTCATTTGGCTGTCTTTTGCCAGGAACGCAGCGTCCTCCCTTGATTCTTTAACCCTAGTCCCAGTGATGCCATTTGGCATCATCATGTTTCTAATCATAATTTTTTTAAAAAAGTAATAGGATGACATCTATTGAGATTAATTAAAAAAAAAATTCTAATAGAGGAAAGGTTGAAGAATCGAATGATGTGCTTTTTGATATCATAAATGGCTATAGACGATCAGAAAAAAAACTCCAAAATAATGATGGCAAATTGTCATTGGGACTGAAAGGGTTAAATCTGTAAGTGGTTGCAATCTTTTATACAATTTTCGAACTTGGCCAGCATATAAATTATCATATAGTCTTTTTTTTTTTTTAAATCCATTGACTTGAATGATAAGGTAGTCTTCTATGACAACTGAGTTCGAAAATTTTGACTCTAAAACCTGGATCCTTTTCTGAAAATGTGGACAATATGAATCCTGAAAATAATTGATAATGATCTTGTGAACATAGTTCTGTTCAAATTGTTTTCCTAATAATTAATTCGGATAACAAAAATAGATGCAATGTCTACACTGTTAAAAAAAATTCCTTGAATTAACGGAAAAACTACTGGCAGCAAGTTGCCGGGATTTTTCCGTTAATTTCAGGATCTTCCGTTTTGGAATTTTTCCGTTATTTTCAGGAACTTCCATTTCGGAATTTTTCTGTTAATTTCAGGGTCTTCCATTTTGGAATTTCTCCGTTAATTTCAGGATCTTCCATTTCGGAATTTCTCCGTTAATTTCAGGATTTACCGTTTTAGAAATTTTCTGTTAATTTCAGGAATTTTTATTGAGCTTATTTCTTGTTAATTTCAGGAATTTTTATTTAGCTGTTTCTTGTTAATTTCATGAAATTCTTATTTGCTTTTTTTTAAAAAAATTCAGAAAACTTACATGGTATATTTTCTAGTTGATTCCAAGACATTTTTGCTTTTTCCTTGTCAATTTTGTTTCTATATACTATTTAACCATCAATCATTCTAAATATATCCATTTATATATGATGTTATAAATATTAGCATAGGGAAATTTAACAGGAGAAACAGGAAAACTAAACATGCATCCTGTTTGTTATATAAAACGTAAGCAAATAATGTCTTCGTACATTAATCTTAAATCTATTTCAAAACTAATACCATCTAATCCTTTAATATTTTTTAAACCATATTTGGTATATAATCTGAATAAAAAGGACATTGTTCACATTTTTGAAATTTAAATATTACCACTCTTCATACATTTAAAACCATTTTAATATGGCAGAAATATTTTAATAATTTTTCCAAATTTGATAATTTTTCTGTCATATCTTATAATATAGATATTTAGTATTGTTCTGTGGCTAAATGGTATTATACTTTACAGTTAGCATATTCATGGCAAAATCATGGGTAGGGGATAATGAGTCGGGTCTCTTAGGGGCTGAACACCCCTTAACAAAGAGACTCTTTAAGACAGTAACCCTTGCAGTCAAAAACAATAAATTTAAGTGTCCGCATTTGTACTATACATACATGAATTTGTATACTCTGATTGCAAAAAAACAACAATTTTTTTTAGTATATGGGGACGAGAGTTATTATCCCCTCCTGGATACACCAATGATACAATTTAACAAGATGTGAATAACAAAAGAATTACAGAATATAATCATGTTTTATTTTTCTTTCATAATTGAAAAAGACTGTTATAGTTCTTCAAATCCTAAACTAATTTGAAATGTGTGCAGGAACTACAGATTTAGTTATCTTCTTTTTCTGAACTTTCGACCCTCTTTGGAGATTTATGATAAACAAGCACCTAAAAAAAATAATATATATTAATCCAATTTTAAATGAATAGATCTAATGTAAAGAAGCAAGTGGTAATCAGGCGTTAAACCAGACGAAATCTTCTTAAGCCTTCTAAAATTAAACAATTTGTCAATTTTAGGCTTTTTTTTAGCAAGTTTTCCATAGTATCTGCACCGTAATAGTTTAATATCAGAGTTAAAAATGCTTTTCCTTATTTTGTGAAGAGGGGGAAGGGGGCAGACAAGGCATGAATCTTAGAGTACCTTTAATTAAATGATTTATCCATATCTCTCGATACAGTTTTGAGAATTGGAACACTGAAACTACTTTTTAATGGGGGAGAAAAACAAAACAGAAGTGTTCTTGAATAATGTATACATCAAAATTAAAAATACAATTTTATAATAGTATTTAGTATAAAAATATAATTTTAATGTAATTTAATGGGATTTCGTAATAAAATACAATCTTATAATTAGTATTCTAGTAAGAGCTAATAACTATTGCTTTTGAATATCACAGACAGTAGATGGTGAGCCGAAAATGAGATATCACTTAGCAGCTATATCTAAATGAACACTAAAATAGCGTTCTGCGGACACTTGCAATTCCTAAATTTTAAATTCGTTAGAAAATTTGCATTTAATTGGAAATTGTGTTTTTCTTAGTGCAGACTTTTCAAAACAAAGAGCATTGACAATAGTGTATGTAACTTCTGAATCGAATCAAAGCATATGATCTGCATGCATCCGTAATCACTAATTGATTCATTAAAATCAACAAAAGAGTATTATTTATTAAAGAGAAAGTTTATAGAGTGAGAGCCCAGGGCCCCCAGACCTAAGTCATTTTGGCAAGGATGAAATGTACGTGATTAGGTTCGGTTTTCATTGACTTTAAGTGTATGCATACCCGTTAGAGTGAACCGACGGCCAATTTACAGGTATCGGGTGCAAAAGTAGGTAAAATATAAGTTAACCTAAGTCCTTTTGGAAAGGCTGATTTTTACATATGTTTTAGAAAATAATGTTAAAAGTTCGTAATAATTTTCCCAGACACGTTCCTTGGGCCGATATTTCTCCCAGACGCTTTAAACGTCTTCATCAAGCTCAGACTTTGTCAATCACATCTAGCGGTGTGAGATGGCGCTGCAACCGTTCTCGGACATCAATGAAGGGAAGTTAAGCAAAAAAGAACTATGTGTCGATTGGAGATATGGTTGATTAACATATATATTCCAGTTTGAGTGCTTGATTATTGGAGATGTGAAAATGTAGTAAGCTAGGCAGCTATGACAACTTGTTTATTAATCTATTTTCGAATTAATTTTTTTTCAATTAAATCGATACGATAATCTTTCACCGGAATATAAGTCAATCAACCAACCATATATCCAATAGACACATAGTTCTTTTTTGCGTAACTTCCCTTCCTGGATGTCCGAGAGCGGTTGTGGCGCCATCTCACGCCGCTAGATGTGATTGACAAAGTCTGAGCTTGATGAACCCGTTTAAAGCGTCTGGGAGAAATATCGGCCCACGGAAAGTGTCTGGGAAATTTATTATGCACTTTTAACATTATTTTCTAAAACATATGTAAAAATCAGCCTTTCCAAAATGACTTAGGTTAACTTATATTTTACCTACTTTTTGTACCCGATACCTCTAAATTGGCCGTCAGTCCACTCTAACGGGTATGCATACACTAAAAGTAAATGAAAACCGAACCTAATCACGAACATTTCATCCTTGCCAAAATGACTTAGGTCTGGGGGCCCTGGGCTCTCGGTCTATTACGTTATGTATACTTGCATTGTTTTTAAAATAAACCATGCTGATAGCGATAGCGTAACCGTGCTTTTCAATCGAGGTTAGGTTAGGTTTTGAATTATCGTCACACTAGAGCTACACGAGGGCTATTGCTTTTCAATCGAATTTAAATGTAATAATTTCAAATCATTTTATTATTTATGTTTAATAATGAGCACTTGTTTGTTGGTGAACATTGTTTATTTCATATATTTGACAGCTTTTTTAAACACTTAAATTAAATTTACTTAATTAAGCGTGTTGGTAAACAAACGGAATTATTAATTTCAGGAATCACCCCAAGGTTAATTATAGGACTATAGAAATTACAGAAACAAATAAGAAAGAGACAAGAACTGGATTCTACATATAGAAAAGGATAGAAAATATAATCTTTAAATAAAATCTTATTTTATTAAAAGAAATGAACATACCTATATATTTATCTTTCTTGCTTCAGATGTGGTCAAAACAAACAAACAAAAAACATGGTGGCTGAGTCGGTCGGCGGATGTGTCGAGGCTAAAGACTGTTGGGTGCGAGGTTATACGGAAAAACTCTGTTAATACGGGTCTTAAGTGAAATTCTGCACGCAGAAAAACGGTATTTTTCCGTTTTTGCTCGTCAAGCGTTTAAGGAAAACGGAAACAAGCTGTTTATTTCAGACAAACCGTCTGTTTGTTAAAGAAACGCAATATTTCCGTAAATTCCCGAAAATAATCACAGAAATATGCACGTAAAATTCAGGCTTTTTTTAACAGTGTATGTAATGTACACACCTCGGGAATATTAATCCTATAGTGTCCCAAGAATGCTTTCATTCTTTACAACCAAGTTTGAAAGAACTTAATGTTTTAGGGTTGTGTAGGACTAAGTTTATTAAAATAACAGAACTCTTATTTAAAGAATGCACAATAATTTGTACTTACAAAAAAAGTCAGGTGAACAAAACGTGAGGTAACTTTTACTTGCAGTTTATTTATAAGTAAGTTTGTTGTCAACATGAAAAAAAATTATAAACTATTTATAATATAATTTTGCTTCAAAAAAATTGCATCACAAGCACCCTGATGTATACTTTTGTAAGACAAAAATAACTGCCGATTTACAACGTTGCCAAATATCGTGCCGATTTACAACGCTGTTCCAATTTATACCGTTTTACGGTATCTTAACTAACATTAAAATTAAACTAGTTTAATTAACTAGTTTAAGAATTAACTAGAGAAAGAATTAACTAGTTTTGCCTAGTACAAGTATTTAACTTACAAAAAAGTGGCAATCTAGAAAAAAATGCAACGTAGCGTGAATAATGATTATTATTTCTATGAAGTTATTTATTATTCAAAAAAAAATTGTTAGGATAAACATGTTTACTTGTTGTACTCATTTAAGCCTAAGTGTCACTTAAAACCTTACCCGTTTACTATTTTACAAGAAAACCTCATTTACACATAATTTCTCTCTGCAACCAAGTTCTCTTATTTCTATCCGATTATATAATTCGAATTAGGTATTCAAAGTTTAGGAAAATATTAGGAAATGACGATTAATAAATGCTTCTTTCCAACTTTATTATAAAGTGTATAATAAACGTAGGTAAAAAAATTTAAAAAATCAAAACTTGATTCCCATTTGCCGTTGTTGTAACTATATGTTGATGTCTTACTTGGAATAATGGCAATTTTTGACTCAATCAAACTTATTTCAGACGTAAACGTAATGTGAGAAATATGAACCATATAACTAGACAAATTCTAATTACTTTTATTTGTGTGTGTGATCTAGAAAACATATAAATTCGTGTTATATGCATCGCAGGAAAAGACTCGGGAATCAGGATGCTTGGGTTCAAAAATAAAAAAAATAAAAACTTCAGTTAAAATTTTGCAACCCGATTCATTTTTAACAGTTGTAATAACAGAATTCCAAATATGAATTAGCAGTTGTCTCAAGTAACTTTTTTTTTCTCTAATTCCAAACTGTATTCGTACAAAGAAATTTACGTTTCTTATTTTTCTTTCAATTAATTGGGATTGCTTTTTTGATCCAGTACTCAAACACTCCTTCTAAGTCCAAAACAACAAAAACAGTTTCCCCTAACGCATATATTATTCATTTTTCCTCCATTTTATCGACACTCATAACTATTATGACTGCTAAGTCTCATTTAGAAAATATCGATGGTGAATTAAACCATCTCTTTGAACGGTGGTCATAAATAATAAATATTAGGCCTGTCACATTGCAGAGCAAAAAATTTATAGCTTTTCGAGTAAAAGATGCAAAATTTTTAGATCTATTGATTAAGACGCAGCTTAAATTGATCGGTACAACATCGGTATGCAGTAAACAGATAATTGGGCTTTCTACAATGAAAAGCAGTAAATAGATAATGAAAAGTTCTACCTAAATTTCAGGCGATTCTAAAGATAAACATGTGTTTTTAGAAAAGCCACCATTCTCACCACTTCACCATTTTCACCACTTTAGACTTCTAGTCAAGTCACTTAGAAAAGTCGCACACTAGA
Source organism: Hylyphantes graminicola (assembly GCA_023701765.1). Classification (NCBI taxonomy): domain Eukaryota; kingdom Metazoa; phylum Arthropoda; class Arachnida; order Araneae; family Linyphiidae; genus Hylyphantes; species Hylyphantes graminicola. The sequence continues at coordinate 34,526,278 of CM043111.1, read as the reverse complement.
AAAGTCACTGACGGAGTTAAAATATAGAAAGTAAAGAGTAAATAGATGGCAATATAGTTATTCAAAAAAATATTGTGAACTAGTCTTGTACATTATAAAAAAATGTTTCTCTAATTTTACACAATAGGTATCTGATGCTACAACTTTCCAACAAAACAAAAAATTAATCCGACAATTACAACCGAAATTAAAATTTATGGTCTTGAAACAAATTACAGCTATATAGCACAATGACTCCCGAACGATTAAACAGCACTCAGGAAAACACTTATCTCAGGCGAAATAAACATTTCGCTTATTTGACGCGTTTTTGGGGAGGATTTGGAATGCATAGAAAAAGATATTCCCTATTTTAAAATTTATACTTTCTATGTTAATTTTTATTTGGAAAAACAATTTATAGATGGCAGCACCACATACATTTAGAATATTGAGATACATGAACATTGAACATGTCGGGACATCAACTTTTTTACATTTTGAAAAATAGATGGCAGCACCACAAAATTTCCCAAAATAAAGGAAGAACTACTTCGTTTTACATAAAATAGGGATGAATCCTGTATGGAAGTAAAAATTGTATAATTTATATTAATTACACAAATCGTAATTTTTAGCTTGAACATTCATTTTTTTTTAATTTCTACATACAGGGTACTTTTTTGTAAAATTAAGACTATAAATTCAGTGTTGAATTAATAGCACATTTTATAAAATTACTGTGTCATACATGGATTATTTTAGTTTCCACACTACGTTTATAAAGTAAAAAGTGGAAGGTATAATAATCGGTCAGTCCGTCTGTCTGTCCGTCATCCCCTTTCACCATTACATCCCCTTTCTTACAAACTACAAATGCTACAGGAAAGTGTGATAAGTCAAAAAATTAGAAGACATTGAAAATTTCAGAAAAAAATTCAAATTTGAAGTACTTTAATTATTAAAAAAAAATTACAAAAATTAATGCGCATTTAAAACAGCGACATTAATAGATGTCAAAAAAATTCAGAGCATCGAAATAAGACGAAAAAAAAAATCAATGAGCTTATTTCAACATTTTGTCAAAGAAAACAAACCAACCAATGAAATCGCTGTTCGGAGTGCGTGCCGTTATAAAAAAAAAAACAATGAGCTTGTTTTAACACTTTGTCACAAAAAAAAAACCTTGCAACCAATGACCTCGCAACCAATGAACCTTGCAACCAGTTCGAGAGCATCATAAGAAATATTCCCATTCAAAAAAATTAACTTGCCAATTCGCTAAAGATTCGTTAGAACTATGCCAAAAATTTTCTCCAGAGCAGAAAATCAGATAAGAGTTGGCTGGCAAACGGCAACGGTGACTGTCATCTATTTCCAATTAATTTGAGTTTGTCGAAATCACTGCACGAATTGTGTTTTTCAGACTAAAATTTTTAGCTTTTTTTGCTGAGGCTGTGTTCTGTAAGAAATATTTGCTTAAATTCGTTTTATCGCTGCTTAATGTTTATATAGTTTATAAAATGTATTTTATAACCTCTTTTAAAATTCAAGTGTTATTTTCTTGATGAAAATATTTTGTAAAAATTCTAATTAGCCTTCTGAGCAACATGCATTAATTAAATCCACAAAAAAGTAATTATAAAAAGAGAATGTTTAGCTTTTTTTAATTATGTAGCTGCAATCTGATGCCAAAAGTAGCGACTTTTTTCAAATAGGAACTAATATTTTGTTAATTTCCAAACTTCTTTTTCATACAACTAGATTGTCGGCCTCATGTGTTCAAGGCGTTGTGAAAAAACTCGCCAAATGGCAGAAGTCACATGACTGCGACCTGATCATGCGTTGGTTGCTTTTAGGTGTGCCAGTGAGAAGTAAATTTTCTTTAATGTCTCTCATTTCACTTGCAACAATCACTCGAGAAAATTTAATTCTTTTAAATAATAAATTAAAAGAAATTATTTTTGTTACACAAAGTGTAAAAATACTATGCTTCCCGTTTAACATAAATGTTGTGTGGAAGCATTTTTTAAGTGACAGATACTGTTACAAACCATCTTGTTACATTAATTCAGAAAACTATAAATATATAATAATTAGTGTGCATGTTTCAGTATTGCCATCATTTAACGATAAATTTCTAAATTTGGTGCTAAATGTATAATTTTTTTCTATTTTGCATTCCTGAATCCTCGTCTATTTTTGGGGAAATAAAAATGCTTAACTGTTTTCTGAGATCCGTTATCACTTGTAGTAGTTTATCCACATCGAAAAAGGGAAAAAAATCGTGACTAACTAAATGACTTAAATATTAACTCCCAACCAAAAGGAAGTACTTATTTCGCGTTTTTGGAGCTTGATCTTTATGTACAAATACAAATACAAATACAAATACAAAAATTGTCGACCAACAACAGGCCAGAGGCCCAGCAAGGTTGGTCCAAAAAAGATCTAGTTCCTTACCAGTTTCCAATAGTTATCAAGATTCTTCTTAAAATCTTCCACTCTCTTCGAATACACAACATGTTCTGGTAAAGCATTCCACTCATTGACGACTCTATTGTAAAAATAATGTTTTCTAACCTCCCTTCTAAAGCATGATTTATTCAACTTCTGGCCATGCCCTCTGGTCCGGCTATTTAAGGTAAAACCTAAGCCCTCCATGTCTCCCTGTTTAATGAACTTGAACAACTGAATTAAATCTCCCCTTGTTCTCCTATCTTCCAGGGAATACATGTTTAACGATCTTAATCTATTAACATAATCAATACCCGATAAACCCTTAATCATTTTTGTAGCCCTATGTTGAACCTTTTCAAGCATTTCAATATCTTTTCTGAGAAAGGGGGACCAAAACTGAACAGCATACTCCAGATGTGGCCTAACCAATCCCCTATACAATGGCAAAATAATCTCTTTAGATTTAGAAGTGATACTTTTTCTAATATATCCTAACATTCGATTGGCCTTCTTACTTGCTTCAACACATTGTTTACTCATTTTAAAATCATTGCTCACAAAAACTCCTAAATCTTTAACAAACTCACTGTCTTGAATACTTTCACCCTGTAAAACATAAGAATAATTAACATTGTTCTTACCCAAATGCAAGGTTTGGCATTTATTCACACTGAACGACATGCCCCACCTTGCAGCCCACTCAGTAATTTTCGTTAGATCACTTTGCAATTGCTCAATTTGCTCAACAGAATTTACTGTACTCGTCACTTTTAAGTCATCTGCAAAAATACTTAACTTGCTATTCAACCCCCAGCTGATATCATCAATAAACATAATGAATAAAATTGGCCCAAGTACAGAGCCCTGTGGCACTCCACTTACAACTTCATTCCAATCAGAATACCTACCATTAATATGAACTCTTTGTTTTCTATTGGTCAACCAATTTTGAATCCAACGGATCATGGCTGTCCCTAACCCAAATCTTTTCATCTTAAATAGCAAAGCATCATGAGGAACTTTATCAAAAGCTTTTTGGAAATCAATGTAAATAACATCAACCAAATTGCCTTTATCAATATCCTCTGTAACAGTATCATAAAATTTTAACAGATTAGATGTACAAGACCTATCTTTTCTGAATCCATATTGATAATCTGAAAGAAAATGATTAGTTTCCAAAAAATTCATAATGCGCTTTTTCAACAGTGTTTCAAAAACTTTACCAAGAACAGATGTACCGAAGACGTTATTTAAAAAGTGATCTTTAGAAATGTGAACTCAAAGCAGTCTAGGACGGCAAAACGAGAGCCGATTTCTAAATAAAAATAGCACTGCTCATTTTTGTAAGCATATGATTTATTTAAATGTGTAAGCAAGAGAAAATCTATATTGTATAAAATTCTATGTCCTGACTGACTCACTCACTCAGTCTCAACGCTCAGCCAAAATTGTTGGTGGTACAACTAGTAAATTTTTAGGAAATGTTTTTTTTTTATATCGTAGGCGTGAGTCATATTGAGCTAGAGGTAAAACTGGAGTGATATATCAGCGAGCCGAAACCAGAGCGACCTACTCACACCCTTTGCCTGGTTTTCCAAAAAAAGAGAGAAGCTCATTGGTCTGCCCGCCCGGTTTTTCGAAAATTGAACCCAAACGGGTGTAGGAAGGCAAAACGTGAGCCGATCTCTCCATGGGAATAGCATTGTTATGAACTTTTAATTTATACTTTTCGTTTTCTAATTTTAAAGAAAGCAAAACAATCAATGAAATCGCAGTATAGAGAGAGTGACATCATAAGAAACATCCACAATAGGTATAATTACGTAAGCACATCAGTTTAATTTCTGGGATTGTTATTTGAATATCATTAATTTATTATATTTATCGACTTCAAATCTTCATTTCATTTTGTTATACTAGCTGGGTCACGGTCAGATTTCTTCAACTCGATTTTAATTATATTTCCGAATCGGGAATATCTTTCATATAATTAACGTTCTTCACAGTTTTTCAATTTGAGTTACGTTGGCAAGCAACAAAAAACAACAAATGTGGTAAACATTTCCCTTCCAATTTCATGCAAATCGATGTCGTATAGCAAAACGGCCTACGTTACATTTTGAAGTTAAAAGTCGCAAATGATCAGAATGGCCAATATATCATAGCTATACCCAGAACTGAATTTAATTGATGTTTACAATTGGTAAGAAACGAAGATATAGCGGAAATATTTTGAATTTAATAAAGAGTTTGTACTCTAATAACACTTTTGCCGTCATACAAGATAAGGCATATCTGTTTCGTTTTTTCCCCCTTTGTACAGACTTGATGTATGACGATGTCCAACAATTAATATTGAAACATGTTTAGGAGAATTTGGTGGTATTTTCTACAATTTCTCACTACAGTAGAGGTGACAACTATTTTAGATCTGCTGAATACTTCTTGGAAATGCAATTCTCTCGCCCATATATCATGTTTGTGTGTGAGCAACAGCAAATGATATTTTTTTTTTTTATCTTGAATATATCTTGAGTCAGAGTCTTCTTTGTTTATAAAATTGACGATTTTTTCAGGGGCCTATGGAAAGTTTGCATAGTTTCTTGACAAATAAACCCGGTTTATTGAAAACAGTTTTTTCCCCATCAAAATAACTCAACCATCTGACCATCTCCTAGACTGTGCAGTTTTAAATAGAGCTTCACAAAAACAGAGAGACTTTGTCACGCTGTACTGGGAGGCAAGGGATATTATGAACAAATGAGGGACGACCATCTTCTCTTCCTCATTCATCTTCCTCTCTTATTCATTGGGACTTGTTTGTTATTATTATTATTATTTGTTCTAATGTTGTCGTCCTATGTCATCGTCTGTTGTTTTTCTTACATGTGATGAAATCCTGTACACTTTGTGGATTAATTTCATATAACATTTCCATATGTAAAAAAAATAATTACTCAACCAGCCCATTTAAAAAGAATTGGTTTTCTCCCTCAAAAACTCTGGCATTTAGGTGCGATGTTCGAAATTGCGTTGAGCAAATCTATGTTAAAGGGCCCTACCTTTTTTTTTATCGCATTTGAACAGAAAATATTTCTACATCATTGTACCAAAGTACATAACAAAACATATTTTGAAATTTTGTGACTTTTAGATGGGAAAAATTCGCATTTCAAAGACTGTGACTGGTTTTGTCTTCGTCTTGTCTAAGACAAACATTTATTTGCCTACAATTTTAATTTTTAATTGAAATTGAATCAATTCCAATGAAATATTTCTTTTATCCTTTCATTTACATTTTTTTTTTTTTGTTTTGCCAACCAAATCTGTTTACTATACGTCAGAGCTAGACTACTATAATACGGATGTCAACGATCGCCTATAGATGGCGCGTCAAAATGTTACTTCTACTTCTCCCGAAATTGTGTCCTTCGGTGGTTGTTTTTTTTTGTTGTAGTCAGTGGTGGTGGTATGTAGAATTATTAAACCTATTTGTTTTGTTTTAAAAAAAACCTTTTGATAATTTGATGTGAGCTTTCCAATTGCACATTCCGAGACAATACCATTCTGCATTTCACACCTACACTTCATGTTGATTAATTTTAAGTGTGTACATTTTCAAAGCAAAAGACACTTGTAGACATTTCATCTCCCAGCCATACTAAACCGGCATTTACACAAACTATGACTGAATACAAGCTAGTGGTTGTTGGAGGTAAGTCTGATTTTGCATTATTTTATTTCTGCAATTCTTTACTTACTAGCTCTTATGCATGATTCACGCTTTATCGTACACTAAACGAGTAATGCTCGCTTGTCAATTGAGTTGGTGACAAACGCTTAATGGATCCTTTATTCATTATTTGATTATGCATAATCGGTAGCACTCTGCTTAGTTGCTGTTAGTTGAGAAATAATATTTTGTGAAAATGTAATTTGCATCAGTTCAGTTGTGAGAAGTGTCAAGTTTTGAGATTTTTTTTACTTGCACCTGACATTTAAAATAACACCCGGATTTCTGCAGACCTCTTATTAGCTCATCTTGAATGTTAGCTCTTTCAGCATTCATGACTCATGTAGACAATCAAAAAGTGATTGAAACTTTCAATTTAGTTTTTAGTACTTCTTCATAAGTATATTTGCATAAGTTTTCCCTCTTTTTTGAACTTAAGCAGGAAATATTTTATTAATTTTTTGTTTGGTCTGTTCCATACTAAGTTCAATATACTCTCTTATTTCATTATGATTTGCAATCCTTGTGATTTTATGATATTTACAAAGGTTAAAATGTAATTTAATTGATCCTTTAGTGTGTGTGGGGGGGGGGGAATTCATTAGCAGTTGATTAGTTCTTGAATCAAGTAACCTGTTTCGAGTTCTCCACAAGCTCACATTTCATGCATTATCTAAGTAAAATATCTACCAAGTGCGTAAATTTTTGTGTGCTATATGTAACCAATTCTGAGTGTTAGGTAGTTGAGAAAGAAAAACCATAGGCACGTAAACAAAGCGAATTTGTCCAAACCCTTAAAAACAATCCCTTCCATTTTTCTTATTTAACCCACTACAAATATTCAAACATGTTTTATTTGTGTGATGCAATGAATAGAGTCTGAATTTTAATTGAATTTAGGTCCTATACTGCAAATGGGCTTTTATGAGTTATTTTTCTGGAGTCAGTAGCGGATTTCCAAATGCGCCGCCTATAGGCTGAACCAAAATTTGCCGCCTATAGGGTAGGTGGGGGGTAAAAAACAATTCAAAAGCTGATCACCAATGGTTGATTTATCTCATTATAACGTCCCGTTGTTCAATGAAAGTTTGTGCCCCTAAATTACTAATTAAGATTAAAAAATGCTGTAAGTATGTTTTTCATCATTTAGATGTAATTTTTCAGATCTCTTACTTCAATGCTACGTAAAATAGGGCTTGAGGTGAAATATTAACAAATAATCCAATGTATTAGATTACTTAAACTTCAGTTGTGTTTTTAAAAGAATTGCCTCAACATGCAAAATCCCGCCGTTGAAAATTTGCCGCCTACGAAAATTTGCCGCCATAGGCTTTAGCCTATTTAGAAATCCGCTACTGTCTGGAGTGGTATGACAGCCCTCTTTGCCTCTCTTGCCTTGTCCTTTTTATAAAGAGAGCTGAGGTGCCCAGTAGGTTAGGGCATTCACTTTGCATGAGGAAGTTTCGTGTCTGGGCATCCCAAAACAAATGCTGACCTTAAATTAAAACGGCCATTGCAGTAAAAAAAATGTCCAACAAATAATACCCTGTGTGGGTGAAGTCTACGTTAAATAATCTGTAAGTCCCAATGCTGTGTATGATGTATAATTTAAAAGTTACGTTGGGTGCCTACTCGGGTGTCGGTTTGGCACTTGACTGTGGTTCTAAAATACGATGTCTGATTTCAATAGCCCTTGTATGGCTCTAGTGCAAGGGTAAGTCAAACTAATCCTACCCATTTAATTAAAGTCTCTAGTTTGTGGAGTCTTGAGCATAGCACAATCTTTTGGCTATAATGTATGGCAGGTTTCAATTTAGTAACTTACCTTTGATAACCAAGTGGTGAAAACTTAATTAATTTTGTAAACGTTTCAGTTCATCTCAATCAGTGTTACCTCAAGTGTGCTGATATTTCATGTGAACTAACTTGCTTTTGAGTTACCTGAGGAAAGAACTAGTATATCAACTCAATTGAAGAGTACAGTTGAAGAACCGCTTGATTTCGTTAGTCTTTCCGCAATGTGTCTGCTTGGTGGACATTGGCGACTGGAAACCGGTTTTTCTTTCGGTTCTTCATTCGTGGTACAAACGTGTGTCTTGTATACACTTACCTCTGCCGTGAATCAGGGTTGTTGCGAAAGATAAAAAAAAGCGAGTAACCAGTTTCTTTACACCAGTTTAGGCAATTTCTCGCTATCATTCCCAAAGAGGCTATTAAGGAAAGCCTCCTACAAAATAAAATGGTTTTTCCCCTGTACTCTTCAATTGTGTTTATGTCAAGCATGTCGCCAATTTCTTTTGAGTTTAGTTGGTTTGGTTAAAGTTGCTTACTATCTTAAACATGCTTTTTATGAAATGATGGGAATCCAAGGTGTTCCTGGAAACACAATAATTTGAATCAAGACAAAACCTTATGAAAAAAAACTATAGTTCAAAATTATTAACATTAAGGGAAATTTTTGTACACCCAAATATTTTATAATAATGAATCTTGTTTGTTTAAAAACCATGACCCAAGTAATCCATGCCTTTGTGGTTTTAAATTTCTTAAAACCATGCCAGGTACAATGGGGTTGTTACTAACAAGCATTTATTACACAATTTGTCGGATTTGCATTTGCCACATACATTTTTTTTTGTTATAGTTAAGTACATTACTGGTTAAGTTGAAACAATTGTCTTCCCTTGGGTGGAACCGGCGATATTTTAATATTTTTTATTTATTATTATTTTTTTTTATGGAATATCAATATCGAGTTTCCACAATCTCCGATCTATCTCTATCTTACCTTTTTCAATTTCCGTCTTAACTGCTCGTATTTAACAAAAAACTTACGCTTAAAAGGTGTGGCATTAAAAAACTATTTAAAAAAAAATAATTTATGTTTGTCTGAACGTACATACATTTCATGTCACAGCTTCAGTTCGAACCATCTCAAATTTTTTTTTTAAATTTATGACATCACAGACCAATGATGAATGATACTTTTTTTTGTCTATGAGCATTTCTTTCAGTATCGACCTATCAACAGCCTTGGTGTGAGTACATCGCACCTTTTTTAACAGGCCTTCAAAAGCTTTTCCAGGCCTTGCGCTCAACCCATTTTAGTCGCCTTGTACGACACGCATGGGATACGTTGGGACTAGATTCTTACCCCCCGGTCACCACACGGGGCTTTCAGTTGTCTTGTATTTTACTATTAAAGTAATTTTACAATAAGCAAATTTAAATTAAAGCAACATACAATATCATTATTAGAAGCAAACAAAATTCATAATTTTGTAAAGTGTATGACCTTCTGTTTTATAAAAATGTTGCCCTGCATCTGGAAACTATCTTTTGAGTACAAAATTGGAAGTACTAAAACTATTTTTCCTTCATTTTTGACATTTGCATTTAAGCTATCAACTTTGCATTCTAGACACTGGTCATGAAAACTTTTTTTGTGTGTGTGAGGGGGAGAGGGAGGGGGGAATGTGTTTGATGATGTCAGTTTCCCTCTCAAAATGACCATCATAGATCATAGATGGGATATGAAATTTTTCTTTCTACACAATCTTTCTTTAACAGATGATTTGAAAAACCAACAGCACCGAAAGAAGTTGGCATTTTAAGAGTTTAATCAAATATTTTTAGAAAACTCATTTTTTAATATCAAAACAAAAATAATTCCATACAAAATCAATTGAAAACAAGACTGCTTAGCTGTTGCCATTCACAATGTGATATAACCCTACTATAGTTTTTTTTTTTTAAAGACGAGTTTTCGAAAAAATATTGTTTAACTATTGTTACTTTGCGTTTTGCACTATGGAATTTACATTGAAGATGTTTGCAGAAGAAATGATCTTTACATACCATTTTTGTCACTGGTAACCAAAAGTGAGATAATTTTTTAAAAAATGATTTTTTGAAAACACACCTATCCTAAAAACTGTGTCGGAAGGGTAGGAAATCGGAAATCTATCTCTCGTAACTTGAAGTTTGACTATTCAGTAAGGAAGGTGATATAATGGTATTCATAAAAAGTGTTGTTTTTAGTTTTCAGTTTAGAATTCTTTTATGTGGAATGTGATGCGGATACACTGCTGTGCTCCCTCTAGGTTCATAACAATGGCAAAAATGCTTATAATGCAGCTTTTATGTAGCTTACTTTCCTGTTACTGAAATTCTTATTGGAGAAACAAGTTTCTAACAGTAATTGTCTCCTAGAACTGCTTTTGCACAAGATTTATTTACAGTAACTCCACATTAGAAAAGAGCGATAATCACAGTATCCAGTTGTAATTTGAACTTTTAAAACCAAAATCAACCATGTTCATTAATTTTCTTTAGCAAAATAAATGAATATTATTTATCACCTGTTTTATTTGCATTTTGAAGAATAATTACGTAAAATTTCTTTAGTTAAATCCTAAAATGTCAAACGCTTTGAATGACACAAGCTTTTTATTCTTGATTTTGCATCAACATAAAAATTCTGTAATCACCTGATATTGTCAAAGTATTTATCAACAATAAAACACTGAAGTATGAACTGAGCATTTTTGCAAATTTACGACGCAAACAGATGTCTAGTTTAAGTGTCAATAAGGTACACCCACCCACAAACAACGTTTAGTTTTTATTATATATCTATATGCATAAAAGGCGAGGACGCGAAATCTAAAGAACCACGCCACAGGTTGTCCCAAAATTTAGCAAAAAAATTCATCTAATCTCAGGAACAAACATAGGCTAAGAATTTTTCGAATCGGACCATTCCTTCTATCTTTTTCGAAAATTTTAAGGGAAAAAATACACCACCTTCCCTGAAATCCGATAATTTTTTTCCCTTTCGTGATGCCATTCAGCAGAAAAAATTAAATAAAGCTTTTACCGAAACTAATTGAAATTGAAAATGTTTATTTTGTTCTGTTGGCTAAATTCATAATTTCAGAAATAATTGATACGTTTCAAGTGACTTATTCCAACCAGTCTCCTTTCTAGGATTTATTGTGTTTATTTAATTTGAATTATGAATTTTTTTTAAATGCATTTTTAAGATAATACTGAACTATGTTGGCTTTTGAGGTCCATCGCACTGGAGCTGCGTGTTAAGATTTTTTTGTCTTCCTTTTTTCGCCAAATACTTTGCCAAACTCGTCTTAAGTTATTACAAAAAACGTACCAAAAGAGCAAATTTTTTTTATTAGCTGGTTGTGCGAAGGTAATCGCACGAGAGCTGAATGGGTGTGTTGGTAACTATATCTTTTCCTCGCAAAAAGAGCAAAATGAGCTTTAAAAAATATGATTTTATGTATTAACTTTATAAAATTACGACGACTTTATCGGTGAATTTTATAGCGTTTTTAAAATTTTGAATAAAATATTAACAAATGCAAATCGCTTGCGGTTTGCTGGAGTAGCTTATTTTTAATTCTTACTGATTATTTTTTAATTAAATATGTATTCTTTTTAATTTGAGCTTCTTGTCAAAGGTAGTTTTGAGATATTAATATTAATCATTACTATATCCAAAATGGGTAATTACTAATTAAATGAAAAAAATTACTGGGTAATCTTCATATCTTATGTAACTCAAATGAAAGAAAAAAATAGTTAAATTGACTATTAAATTATTTTTTCACCTCTACCCGTGCAACGTCGGTTATAACAGCTAGTTATTTAAATATAACATTTCTCCCTACCCCTGAAACTCCCACATAAGGTTAGGCAATTGGTTTGGATAGGCAATTTATATGGAGGTTATACATCCAACGACAATTAAAACTAAGAAATATGTAATTTAGATCTGGATATGGTTTTTACAAGAAGCACCCTTTTATATGTAAAATTCTTGATTCGTTTGGTTGAATGGTTCAAATGGTTAACCTAAAACCTCCAATGCACAATGGGCAAGTTACGCAAACAAGAATTTGTTTATCTAAAAACAAAATGAAATGGTGTTTAATTCCTCGCAGGGTTGGCATGGTTTAAACAAAATGTTTTGTTTTTTTTCAACAAAAAGTGTTTTTTTCTCTAGAATTTTTTTAGCTGAAGCATTACTAGAATATGCAAAACATATTTTCCCTAATACTCAGAATAATACTCCATGTATTGAGCTTATACATTAAATGTACTTTTGTTACTACTTTTTGGGGCCAGGATTTTAGGTTTGTGGGAACTTGGCTCATTTTTACAGATATGTTTTTGTTGGGATTATATTTACTAATAACTACTACTAACATGGGCTTTTAAAGATCTTCACCTAAATACGTCCTATATACGCACAACCTCTTGAAATGATTAATATCCTGTAGTATTTCCTGTTAAAATTATCTTGCTGTCTTCTTATATGAAGAATAATTAAGTAGAAACTTAAGCCCCCCCCCCCCCCCCCCCCTCGCTTTCCTGATCTTAACAAATACCGATATTGCTTTGTTAGACTGACAAGATATGCATGTGTAGATAAGAAACATAATTGATTATAGGGTCAACATAAACATATAGGCGTGTTCGTAATCCTAGCCTTTCCAAATTGTTCTGTTTACTAAACCTATATTCTATATATGTCAGGCCCTGATCACTGCCAAGGCCTACAAGGCCCGGGCCTTGGGCCCCTGATTTTAGGGGGCCCCCTAACGGACAATATTTTGTATTTAATTGTTATTTTCAATGTATTCTATATGCGTAACAATGTTCTATATGCGTTTCCCTTTGATCGTTAAATTTTATTATTGTACATTTGTTTACTTTGTATGCAAGAATATGATTAACATGAATTTATTAACTTTTTCTTAATTGACTTTATTTAATTGAATATTTAATTACATTAATTCCTTTAAATTTATGATAAGCTCAATTCAAATTAACCATGTTTTTGAAATTTCTCTAATAAAATAATAAGCACCTTTGGTTTACATAGATTACATTTGATAATGGACCTCCTACTTTTAATGCTCATAATTTTACAATATAATGTATTGATTAACCTTATCAGGGGCATAGATAAATCTTAAAAATTCTTTATTCTAAAATAGTATTAAATAAATAATATACCTATATATATTTGGGGAGAGGGGGGGAGAACCCTTAGCCTTTCGTTGGCCATGCATATGCATTCGGTAAAGGGCCCCTGAAAGTATGTGGGCCTTGGGCCCCAACTAGTCATGGTCGGGCCCTGATATACGTAACATAATGCAGTTTTAGTTAGTATGGTTTTCGAAAGAATCGTGCATACGCAAGCGCAAAGGGTAGCCGAACCAAAATTTAGAACCAATTTAGGTTTTTTTTAAACCCATTTTTGGTTTACAAATATAACTTTTTAAGATACCTAATGCTGAAAAACTAAAAGAGGGACTTCATCATGTCATACTTAGACAGGGGTTCATACTACACGTTGGACGTGAACGTAACATGTTTTTTTTATCTGAATATTCATGTACAAATCCTAAATCGAATTTTTAGGTGTCATATCAAATCCATTGTTGAGTGTGAGTGGTAATTGAAAGTCGTGTAGTGTTTCACACCCCTTGATTTGCTCAAAATAAAATAAAAACCGATATGGGTTTATATTTTATTTTTAGCAAAATATCGTATACGATTGCTTCTCTTAATTAACTTAATTTTATTTTAATCTATTTTATTTAATCTATTAACTTAATTATATTAATACGATACGTGATTTAGAACTTACTGTTACTTAAAGTTTTATTCTTTTCCAAACAAAAACTTACGCTCTCCTATCCTAAGAGCATTAGTTTAAAACCCTCTCACTCAAAAAATTAATCTCATTTTGTTATTTTAAGCTTTCAACTTCAGTTATAAGCTGTAATGTCATTGTTTATTTGTGTATTTATTATGTATGCACATATTGATTTTAAGCATCGCTCCCTTATTTAAAAATAATAAATAATTCTATATTTGAAGTTATTGGTCAAGACATAAGAAATAAGTTAATTAACTCAAAAGCCGGACTATAAAAATTGTTAAAATTTGAAACAATTAGGGATGCTAGTCTGTGTCTGTGTTAATTCAAATTTCTCCGGCTGTATTTAATATTTTTTCTAACTGTTTTTATATGGTAAAGTTCCTGACTTACAGGCTTCTATATCCCACTTTTTGAAGTTATTTAGAACATCTTATGAAGATTTCTTTATTGCAAATTAAAAAAATATATATGTTCGAACCCATTTCAGAAAGTGGGATTGTAAAGACGCTACATTTATCATGTTTAGATAAGTTTCGGTGAAAATATTCAAACTGCAGGAGAAATGTTTCTTAAGGTAGGCGAATACCCAAAATTCTAAACTTTTTACTATTGCTTTAATCTTTTCCAAATTTGGCATAGTGATTTCAATTATAATGAATAGTACTATTTAGGCTTTTGTTTTTATTTAAAGATAATTCATTTATTTTAAACGGTGTTTTTCTACTAAAAAAAGATGTTTACGCCAACAAGTCTATACCACATTGAATTTTCATCCTATGATGAACATTTATTATGTGTAAAATTCTTCGTTTTGAAGTGATACACGCAATGACCCTCTAGAGTTACATACAAATTACAAGAAAAAAAGTTATTAAGAAAAGTGTTATAAATTAACCACAAAAAAAAAGGATTTTTTTCGATTAACTTACACTTGGACATTTAAAAAAAAAAAACTTGTATACTTACACCAGATGTTAGAGGTTCATGGCACAGATATATATTGAAATAGCATCTGTAAAAAATTTCAGGTAAATTAAGGGGTCTAAGGAGTCTTAAAAATGTGCAAAGAAGGAACTACAAAGCATAGTTTGATCTTTCATGTAATTTTTGAACTACTCAATATACAAGTATAATTTTTTTATTTGTAGTTCTACAAAATTTATTTAATATGAAACAAATTTTAAAATTTATGAAACTTTAGCCAAAACTAAAACAAATGATATTAAACATAAAGCTATTTGAACACATTGTGATTAGGCTTGCGCGGCAAATTGTGAGGTCAAAATTGAAGACATGACCAAGAAAATGACTTTATATTGTACAAATATGTACAAACAAAGACTTATACCTAAATTCTCAGCTCAATTTTAATTAGAATTTATTTTAAGAACTTTTTTCTAAAAAAATTTATAAAATTTATTGAATTTTGATTTTAAAATTTTTTAAAAATTATTTCTAATTAAAATTGAGCTGAGAATTTAGGTATAAGTTCTAGTTTGTACATATTTGTACAATATAAAGTTATTTTCTTGGTCATGTCTTCAATTTTGACCTCACAATTTGCCGCGCAAGCCTAATCACAATGTGTTCAAATAGCTTTATGTTTAATATCATTTGTTTTAGTTTTGGCTAAAGTTTCATAAATTTTAAAATTTGTTTCATATTAAAT
This sequence comes from Hylyphantes graminicola, assembly GCA_023701765.1. Classification (NCBI taxonomy): domain Eukaryota; kingdom Metazoa; phylum Arthropoda; class Arachnida; order Araneae; family Linyphiidae; genus Hylyphantes; species Hylyphantes graminicola. The sequence goes on along the minus strand of CM043111.1, from coordinate 34,510,741 downwards.
AAATCTTGTAGAACAACATATAAAAAAAATTATACTTGTATATTGAGTAGTTAAAAAATTACATGAAAGATCAAACTATGCTTTGTAGTTCCTTCTTTGCACATTTTTAAGACTCCTTAGACCCCTTAATGTAAAACTTTTTATACTAGAAGTGGTAAACCACTTTTTTTTTAGTTGAAAAACACCGTTTAAAATAAATCAATTATATTTAAATAAAAAAAATTGCTCAAAAAGCATTGTTCATTATATTTGAAATCACTATGCCAAATTTGGAAAAGATTAAAGTAATAGTATAAATTTTAGAATTTTGGGTATTCGCCTACCTTAAAAAATTCTCTCAATTTTCCTCCCCTTTGGATTAACTCATTGGCACTTTGATTTGATGGCTCGCGGTCAATCGGGCTCATTCACTCTTAACGCCAATGACTGTTGTAATTACTGAAATTTTTCGTTTTATTATTAAAACTAAATTTTGTCCAGAACAATCAAGTCTTTAAAAACTTTTGTGTTGTGGTATTGCACCAAGGTGTAAGTACAAGTACAGTAGACGCCGCTTAATGCGTTAAACATTATAATTTGGAGCGATTTGTAAATGACATGCTTCGAAAGAATGCTAAACAATCGACATTTTATAATTTCTTTTTCAGTTAATAATTAACCTTTTGTACATATTTTGTATTGTTTTCTGCAGTTCATCATTAATTATGTAAGTATACTATCTAGTAATTCTTTTTCTTTAGTGTATTAATCTCTACTAAACACTATAGAGTTTTACAGCAACAACTCTCCTAATTTTAATACGTATGCAAGAAAATCATACTTTTTTCTTCGTGTATTGTAATCAATCGGTTATTGTTATCAAATCACGTTCGTCCCAATGTGATCACATTAAGCGGCGTCTACTGTAATATGATAAGGAGATTTTTAGTATGCTATTCCGCTGTGATGTGTCTATTAAATGAGTTTCATAGCAGTTAAGCACCCTATTCCATGTTTTTCCGTGCTCGCCTTTGTAAGTCTTTTAGGCGTTCGTCGCTAATCAACCCGCAGTCTGATTCGAGTTGCCCTTTGTCCCAATGACCTTGTCCTCATCTTTTCCCGAATTCCTCAAGTCTGTGCTCAAAGGGTTGCCCACCTTTTGTGTGGGAGGAGAGTGAGTAATCGTCAGTCTGGCCCACGCGCCCTTCCTGGACTTGGTGCAAAGTTATTCCTTGTGAGACGCTGTGGCCTCGAAATTTGTCACCTATTTGTTTATTGGCATAACTTAGAAACTATTTAGTCAAAGCAATACGTATTTTTCGCATCTTTGTTTCTCTCTGTGAGGGTTTTTGAGTGATTTAAATTATTCATGCTCATTTTTATTAGGTTTCATTAAAATATAAGTTTTTGTTACTGTTGTGGAGAAGTTTTTATTCTGATGATTTAGTGAACGGGCTATTTTTCTATGGGTGTAGACTGTAGAGGTTTATAGGCATTTGATTCTATGCAATGTATCCATCATTACATTAGGGGACGTACATAAATTGCGTCACGCTCATAGGGGGGGGGGGGGGAGGGAGGGGTATGTGACAACGTGACGAATCGTCAAATGGAGGGGAAATCGCTTGCGTGACGTAACGATTCAAAACTTCTAGTTTTGCAAAGAAAATCTGTTTTTTATTAGAACTTTTTTTAGAAAGAAATCTGAAAAGATCATCATAAGAAACACTTAAACAATGGAAAATACTAAAATTAACTTTAAAAAAAAAGGGGGGGGGGAGAGGTGCGACAAACGTGACGTAATTTTAGGGGGAGGGGTTCGACCAAACGTGACGCAGCGTGACATTGGGGGAGGGAGGGGTCAAAAAAGTCCAAATTTTTCGTGACGTAATTTATGTACGTCCCCTTAACTATTATAGTGACTATTCAGAATTTTTTTTTTTTGCTCAATAATTTCTATTGCTCACCATTGTGAGGACCATAAGTTGACTTTTGGGCAACTGATTGTTCTTACCTGTAAAAAATATCTGCTGTTATCGATTTAATTTATTCGCTTTTCGCCATCTTTCAATCGTTGTTCAAATTTGAAAGATACTGTTTACTACATGGTCTTTCCCCTCCTATTTAATTTGTAATTTTTGATTTTATTCACAAAATCGAGAATTTTAACGTTTCAAAAACGTTGAGTTGCATTTTTTTCCTAAAATAATTATTTTTATTAATTAAGCGTATATTCTCGTTTTACCTGTGTAAAGGAAATTAGCCCACGCTCATGGGCGCCCCACAATAAACCTCTCGTTATCGATCATGCATTTAATTAAAAAGCAATCACCGTAATTTCAGTAATGTCATGCAAATACGACTTTGTTAATGGGATGTTTACCTGTTAGACTTTGCAATGACATGTTTATTTGAGAGCTGGTGCTTAAAATGTCAGAGGGGTCGTTTGAAATGTCAACTCCAGAGTCACTCTGCGATCTTATCTCTATTTGAGTCGACATACGGTTTAGAAATCACGAGTGAGTTTACGCTAATACTGATCATGATTTTTCTACTTCAAAATAATTCTCAGAAGAACAAAATGCGAATCATGTTAAATTCGAATTATAATGCTCGACTGGCATTTGACAAACAAACCTGTTAAGCGTCAAGTCTACCTCATTAGAATGCATGAGTCTTTTATTCCTTTCTGAAGAGCCAAGATTCAAGGAATCATCCCCTATTTAAATACCGATTCCGATTGGGGAAAGAGCGAATTCACGACCGAATCTTGGCGGCCGGGGGCTGTTTATAAAGCGTTGGTGACGTCACTCGCGACCACTGCCGTCGAATCTTTTCTTCGGAGTATATAATACCAGTTATATACAGGAAGTAGGGGGGGGGGGTGTAACTGCGCTTTTTATAAACTGTGTTCATCGGAGAAACTTGACTTTCTCACGGCATACTGACACTAAAAGAACGCCCTAGGATGGGCGGGTCTTGTTGGCGAGATTTCGCGTTATTGTGCGAATTGGCAATGCCTGACGATTCTATTCGAAAAAAGTTAAGGAAAATTAATTATCAGTCGCATAATACAGAAGCGTTTGTGAAAATTTTCTTATAAATTTTTGTAATTTTTTTTTTTAAACTTAGCTTGCACACATTAAAACTTTAATTCTGTAATAAAATCTTATTTTTCTCATTCAATTTGAAGAACCTTTTTACATTTGCCTTTCAATCCACCACCATCAATTAACAATTCTTTTCGAGTAAAAATAAAGTATATTATAAGTGTTTATTTCTCTCTTTAAAATTCTCCAAATATATATTTTATAAAATATGTATATATTGGATTTCAGGCTTATTTTACGCATAAGTTACTTTAAACCTAAAATGTATCAAGTGTAAAATTATCTTTTTGAAGCTTTATCTTATAAAAGTGTGAGGTGTGAAACGAATTACTCGAAACTCGAAAGTATTTAATTTTACCATGGTAGGTTCAAGTAATTTTCATAAAATTTCTGTAAAATCCGTTAGTTAAAAGTTTACGACAGAAGGGTTCCTGCTTTTCCTTTACTATAACCAGACAATATACCATTGTTTTATTGAACTAAGCATAATTTACAAATGGTTTCTTTTCTGTATATCTATGAAATTCAAATTTTGCAATGTGCTGCTTAAAGTTTTCTGTGCATCTACATACGTTTATGCTGATTCATTTTGTTTCATAATTTTTTTTTCAAATTGTTATAGTTTTACGCATTTTATTTTGTTGCCTCACATTGACAATGGAAAATTGGCATCGATTAAAGATGATAGTGAAATAAAAGACCATCCTGTTGTTTAAACCAGTTCATTATTTACGCACATTTACTCTTTTCCTTTTTCCTTATTGATCCATTTGGTCTATTGGATTGACCAACGATAGAACATCCTTTTTAAATCCGCTCTAGTCTCTACACTTAATCTATACTTATATATTGCATTTTTCCTAACCAACTACTACTTGCGAAGTACTAGCTCATAAATTAGTATTTTATTTTTTATGCAATAATTGTTTTATAAATCATTTTAATTTGTAAATAAGATTAAATTTAGCTCTTTAGGTATCTTGTCCTCAAGATACTGTAAAAACCAATAAGAGTTCTGGTTGAAACTTGAAAAAAAAAAATCTTTTCAAAGAAATTTTCGGAAACATCAAGTGTTTCCCACTCGGAAAAAATATTCTATTACAACTTCTGCTGAAAAGAAACTCAGCAATAGTGTCAGAATAGATAATAATAAAATGCTTTGTAGAGAGAAGAGATATATTATATATCGTTGCTATTTTCTCCCCAACTCCACATTTACTTACACTTGATATCATATTGCCTCCATTATTAACCTGTTCGCTTGTAGGGTTACCTTTAAATATTCTACTTCTGACAGCTATGCTATGCCCCCTCCCCTCTTCGGAGTGGATATAACTTCGCCAAAGCAAGTCATTGATCCGACCTTTTCCCTTGAAGTATAAGGATATAATACTTGTAATATCCCTATACTTTCCTATAAATAGGAACACGAAATTAAATATGTTGTTCTGCGGAGGGTAATTATTATTAAATATATATTTTTGGGCTTATCTAGGGAAATAACAATATGCATCGTTTGTCTGTTATGTTGTGCATTCTATAAGTTAAGTTATATAAGTCCTTACTCTGCGTATGTTGTTGACCTTCTCCCCTTCAGTCCCAGTGATGCCATTTGGAATCATCACCTTCAATATTTTTTTCCAAATATTTATGTCCCGTTATGACATCCAAGCAGGGATCAATCTGCAGTCGCATTTGTCGCAAAATGCGACGAGTTGCACGAAAATGCGAAAAAAATATTATTGGCCATCGCGAAAATGCGACGACGTAATTCTGTGGAACTAAACTTAAATTTCAATAAACAACAAGTTCAAATAACCGATTCTAATAATGAAAATAAAAAATTTAATCAAAATGATAAGATGAATTCAGATTAGATTACACTAAGATTCTTCAAATCTCGGCCAGCCAGTGCAACCTACCATTTTAAAATCAGTCCAATTGTGCTTCCTGATTTACTCATATTACAGCCTAGTAATTTTAAAGAAATCTACCGATGATGTCACATTACGTTAGAATGATTGACAGTTGTCTGGCTCTTTGTGATCGGAAGAGTATCTTATTACTTTTGTAGCTCCGGTTCAGGCCAACTCTGACAACCATAATATGTTTTCTGATCAAGTGTCCGATACACGATGTCCGTGAGTCGTGATCACCTTGAATGTTACAATACTTTTTGTTCACGTTTGGTCCTTTTATTCTACTTCCGCCTGTACTGGGGTTTCTGATTTTAAACAGCATTTAGGTGTTTTTTTTTTTTTTTTTTTTTTGAATGGACTTAGATTTTATGTTGTAAGTTAATTTCTAGTCCTTGAATTTTTCTGTGAAAGTGCTTGGATTTTTTTTTAAACAAATGTTTGAACCATTTTAATAAGGTTATGTATTAGACCAAAAGTTTGGGATTTCAAACAAGCAAAACTTGATTTACTACGCCAAATGAACAGCAAAAACATGTTCATAGACAAATCTGAAGATAGTCCAACACCATAAATCAAAGTAAATACCCACTTACTTACTTGTTCTTATTTAAAATGTTTATTAAAAAAAGTTAAAAGTACTTTTAGCAGTATAGTTTTATATAATTATTTAAATTTGTCATGTCGTGATTCATAAAAAAAATTATCAATGTATTATTAAGCTATACTGCTTAACAAAATTAACTGCTACACAAAGATTGGGTTGTGTATAGATTCAAGTGATTTAATTGGCGTGACATTGATTTATAAGCAATTAATTTTTCTTTAGCATTTGGCTACAGCTTTTTTTTACATTTTAGCTACAGCATTTTTTGACCCAGGTTGATCCCTGCATCCAAGCACACATCATTCGATTATCACATTTTGTTCTATTATAAAATATTTTACATTAATCTCAATAGAAGTCAAAACAACTATTTTTTTTTATTTAGAAAATAGCTAACAAGCGTTTCATCTGATTTTAGAAAAGCTCACTTCAGTTCCACATATTTGAAACACAATTTAAACTATTTCGGTTAAAATAATTACTAAATTTTTTTTAATAATGTAGTCAGATACCTTAAATATATAATTCGAAGTGTTTTTATAGGTAATATATATTTTTTTCTTTTGGAACTCTTATTTTTTAGTTTTTACTTAAAATAAGCTTATTTTGTGAATATCAGATGTTTCTGTTTAGTAAATTTTTGGGACTGAAAGGGTTAAAAGTTGAGTGTCTACTTGGATGCCGGCTAGTCACTTGACTGTGGGGTGCTAATTTGTACTTGCGATTATCCCTACCGAGTGGCTAGTGATAAGCCCTCAGTTGACTTGTCAAGCAAGTTTACTTACTTATTGACTCCGGAATGATAGAGGTCATGACTCATGAACCCATGACCTCCTGCTCTATCCGTATACCAACCTGGTCCACGATATTTTAGCTTGACGTGCTGACCACTACACCAGTGCAGCCAAACATTTTATGAAAGCATGCATTGCTTAATTAAAAGTTATGATTAAATATTTAACAGAAGAAAAGAAATGGTTGTTTTAACTATGACCTTCAATTTTCATGTTAGATCGAATCTTATCCACAAGTTGAATTGCGGCAATAACGGCGACTTTTTCAGGGCTCCCCGTTTTTTATTGCCCTTATTTCATTTTACAAAAAATAGAATTATGGCTTTTTTTACATTAAAGCATTTTATTGTTTAAAAAAGGAACATCGCGTTAAAAGCTAAGACCCCCCCCCCCCTCCTCCTCCTCCCCTTACACTTTAAAAATGATTTTTACAGTAGCACTAATGGGACATAAATTTCAATATAACTTGTCCATTTTTAACTGAATCTTAAAGTTTGTTATTCTAAATTTCTTTGCTGTTTATGTTAGCCTATTGTTTTTCTTATTTTCTAAGTAGATTTTTAAATTTAACTAAGCAATATTTCGCTTGGCAGCTTTTAAAAAAATATTTTGGGAAGAGATGTAATTGAGATATAAGAGACAAATTAAAATTATCAGTACATTAATTGGGAATTTTTATTTAATAGTCAGATGGCACTTGAATTTTTCAGTCTTAATTTTTTCCCTAGTAAATTTAGTGAAAGCTAGTGAATTAAATTTTATTTCTTGAAGTATTTTATTGTGTTTTTTTGTGAAATATACAATGATTGAAAATGAACAATTTAGCAAAATAAGCAACTAGTTAAACTCTGCTCAAAACACTTTGGGGAGCACTTTGCGAAAGTCAGTCAATTTTAAACATCTAAGAATGCAAGTGCAAAAAATTTGGAGTCAATTTATTTCATACAATTGTTTCAGAGTGAATTTTATTTACCATATTTTTCATATTTTCATTCAATTAAAACAAACATTAATTAATTCTTCAAAAGACATGATTCTTCCATCTAATGATAAATAAGTGAACTTAACTAAGTGAGAAAAAATTCACAAGCTGATGACTCCAAGTGATATCATTGTGGTAAAAGGGTTTAAATTATGTGTTCCTCTAATTGTTTTGAGCAGAGTATTTCAGTGTAGGGTTTATTTAAGGGGTCCAACATATTATAAATTTAGCTTATTTATATTTTTGTTTTGCAGCTGGTGGTGTTGGAAAGAGTGCCTTGACAATTCAACTAATACAAAATCAGTGAGTTAAACTCTATTTTTGTTATTTTGATTGAGTATAATATTAATAAAGATAAAAATGCATATAAAATATTTAAAAAAATCTCCAACAGTTAAAGGCAGTTACTCATTTAACCCTCTGAAGGGATAAGCAAATCAGCTGAAGTGTAAACTTGCTTTTACTGCACGAGTTTAAAATTTAAATTTTTACTAAAAAAAATTATTTTTCTTTTGCAGTTTGTAAATGACTCCTCTATACTTAATTTTTTTAATTTAGTGACATTGCATTTTTTTAAAAATTATGTGTTGCTGGGAAACCTGATAGGCGACAGTTTTATATGTATGTATTCCTCAGAGGGGAAAAATATAAGTACATGCACTGTGCTTTACCATATGAAGGGTAGTTGCAAGACTCAAAATTTTCAAAGCATAACTAAGATATAGGGAGCGACCCGTTAACGACGACTTCGGTCTATGGAATTTACCATTAGAAACGTCACAATGAATGGACAAAACCCTATGTCTTTGTTACACTTGTTAGAATAAAAATTTTCATCTGCATCCATCAAATAAATAATTTTTTTGACAGTTATATTTATGGTTATTAAAATAATATATGAAAGTTTTTTAAAAAAATTGATACTGGATTGCTTGTCTTTTAACCATGAGATTACTTTTTAAATCTCTATAAAATTTAGTTTTTATAAGTTAAACTATATTAGTATTCTACAACTTTACCAAGTATTTAAAATTAAAAAAAAAAAACATTTTGAAAATAATACAATTCTTACCTTTTTCTTTTAGTTTTGTTGATGAATACGACCCTACTATAGGTAATATGATTTCTGCATTATTTTATTTATTCATTTTCTTAAAGCCATAAAACAGTCAAACAGAAGATCTTTTGTATAACAATAGTGTAGCATATTATGTACAAAGAAAACATAATGTTGTATCTAATTTATTTGGCCAAGATATTTGTACTTATAGTCCCATTTAATTTAGTTAAGGAAACATTATAATATTTAAGATTCTTAGAAGGTTTAAATATCAAATCTTGAATTTTAATCTATAGTAAATAAATCTCTCTCTCTGATATTATGTACTTACATTACAAATTGTATCTTGTAACTTATATTCTTTAATGTATATTACAGAGGATTCATATAGAAAACAAGTTGTCATAGATGGGGAGACATGCCTTTTAGACATTTTAGACACCGCAGGTCAAGAAGAATATAGGTATGAAATTTGCTATTAAATGTATCAAATAAGCAGCCTTACCTGGTTTATATTTCAAAATACAGTACAACCTTGATGATTCAATGTAATAGGGACCAGAGGTAGGTCCGGCTAATCAAAAATTCCTGATAATAGAGAGTGTTCATTTAAATTGTACAACCTATAGTTACAGTCAAGCACTTTGATTCTTCTTTTTTTTATATATCTGAGTGGAGTTCTGGGAAAAGTGATTATTTTTTGTTTTATAGTAGATATCATTCGGAGTCTTACAATTTTAGAAGATTCCAGGAGTTGTCCAAAAATTTAAGATTGCCAGAAATTCACTTTGACTTTTTTGAATTGCCAAAATTTTACTATCTTAAAATCAACGGAATTTCCCAATTTCAAAATAGCCGGAAGTTTGACAATTTCATTATATTTCTATACAATTTCATTACTATTGTATATCACAATAGAATTGTTTAAATTTCTGCCAAAGGTTTCTTTTGTGAAGAATCGAGTATAAATTTGTTGGAGAAATTTTTTATATTGACTTACAGACAGTTGGTTAACAGATTAGGGTAAAGGGGGGGACTTAAGTTCCGTGTTTGTATGACATAGGTTATATATCTCTTTTTCTCTATGAAACTGGGTATACCCTCATTATTTCATCACATTTCTGCTGGACCACACAATCCACAAATCTTGCACATAATGGATTGTGTTTGTAGCGACCCAGTTTCTATTTGCATGGCATGTTTAATGTCAAATCTGATAAATGTATCAATTTGAATATGAGACATCCTTCATATTTTGAGTGTTAACAAATTGAGTTAACTACTGTCCCATTTATAGATGTGTTAAAACTATTCTAGTAAATGCATTATGTATGTTGGATTTTTTTAAAAATGACTTTAAAAAAAGACTACTTTTTACTTAGCATCTGCATTCATTTCTAAAAAATAACTATTTGTTGTGTCTTAGTTTCCCTTTGATAATCATCAAACTGACCATGCTTAAAATTGTAAGTAATGTAACTAACAATTTTTTTTTCAGTGCTATGAGAGACCAATACATGAGAACAGGAGAGGGTTTTCTCCTTGTATTTGCTGTTAATAATGCCAAATCATATGAAGACATTAGCATGTATAGAGAGCAGGTAAATCTTATAGTTTGTAAAAGTCTTATACATATAATGACATTCATATTTTTAGCCTACTTTTCTTTTTTTTTAATTCGAAGAATTAAAAAAAAAATGAAAAAGTAGGTATTGACATGCGGTCGATGTCCGTACCCCCCTTCCAAAATCAGTTCTATCTATCCGATCTTAAAAATTCTTTTTTTATTAGAAAGGTATAACCTCAGACACCCAACTTTCATACTTTTTGTCCGTCTGTCTGTGCGATAGGACGGACATAAATCTACTATTTGATGACAAATTTCCCATTGAATTAGCATTGAAATTCAATTTCGAGTCATTTAGATCGCTGAATTTAACTACAAATGCTACGGACAAGTGAGATACGTCAAAAAATTCAGCGCATCAAAATTAGAATACATTGAAAATTTCGGAAAAGAATTCGAATTCGAAGTACTTCAATTATTTAAAAAACGTCAAAATTTAATGCTCATTTAAAAAGCATAGGAAGCCATTTTTTTATTAGAATTAAATCACCATTGCCATCACAACAATTGCTTGAGAAACTTTAATTCTTTTAGACAATAAACTAAAATAAATTTATTTTTAAGACATCGATCAATTTAAGATGACGTCAAATATATATTTCACTACGAATCTTTGTATGGTGATATAAATTGTGTTCATTCTATTTAAAGGCGAGGAATATTACATATTTATTCTTTGAAATATAAATTTTTGCAAACGATTTAAGTTATAATTATTTAATTTTCGAAATAAAATAAATGAAACCAGCTGAATTTAGCAAGTAAATGTTTATTGAGGAGTATTTTTTCGGTTTTTGTTCTACGAAAAATTAAATATTTATTTATAATTGCAAATAAAGCTGTGTTTAGTGCTGTGTTTAGTGAAAGATGCTGTGTTTAGTTAGATGCTGCGTTTAGTGAAATTTATTTTAAATTTAATGTGGAAAAACGGTTGTTTATGTCACTTACTGTTACGAACCCAGTTTTTTCAAGATAAGAATATTAGTAAGTATTTAAGTAACAGGAAAGTAGGCTATTTTAGTTCTTTAAGAACTTCTTGTTTTTAACTAGTTTTTACTTAATACAGTTATGGTCAACAAGTATAATAAAGTTTATATTTAATACTTAATTACTTTTTAAAAAAATATTGCAGTTGGGAAAATTCTTCTTGCATATTTATTAAGTAAAATTTAATGAGCTAATAAAAATGGAGCATATATTTATATTAACACTTTTAATTTAACTGAATGTTTCCAATGTTAGTCTCTGACTTAAATATTATTAACACCTTCTATCCCAGTTAATTAACAATTTTCAGGTGATACCAACAACAATTTCTTTAAAAGGTTATTTAGCAAAGTTGCTTATGATATGTATTAAATCTGCAGAATATTGTAATTGCGCAAAAAATGCACTACAATAAACATATCATAAATTTAATGCATCATGAGTTTTACTTATTTTCTTAGGCATTTGCTTTTCCTCAACTAAATACCAGCTATTGTAACAAATTTATAACTGTCACAATATCTAGAACTATCTGACACTAGATGAACACTCAGATGTCCGTCATTTGACCGTCTTTCAAAATTACATTTTTCGGACAATAGCAATATTGTGATGATAATTCAACCAAACTAAGATGATTCTGATTGTACGATTTTACACGTTCTTCTTAGATTAGAAAAAATCATTTTATTCACACCTGAGACTGCACATGCACAACAGCTTTTTTGATCAAATGGGTTAAATTTTTAATCCCAGGTCACATGTCATCCTATTTACCAGGCTCGAAAAACTGCCCGTCTTCCGTGGTTGAAGATTCCCCTAGGACAACTAATTACTCGATCCCTACGTCCTCTTGGACAGCCATTTCCCTGTTTGTGATACATTTTCAATTTTTGTTATCTTACAAGACTCTAGTGCCTCTCTTTTAACATGATTCTCTAATCTGGAATCCTGTTAATTCTTTCGTCAGACCAAATGCTCATCACTTAATCGGTTAACAAAAAAGTTTTGGTTGTGCTTTTGAACTTGTAACAACAAAGGAAATAACAATTACGTACAAAACACATTATGTACTGGTCTTAAACAAGGGACATTAAAAGCAATTATGAGCATCTACCTATCTTTAAAACCCCTTTCAGATTCTTTTATGAATGTATAACATAATTTAGTAACAACTTGTGCATTTTATATAATGTTCTTAATAAATAAGACAAAATTATATTTTTATTTATTTAGAAGCTAATTATATATAATTATAGTTTAATGACTTTCAAAGGATTACGGGTACATTGTTCGGCAAGTCGTCCTTGGAGACTGGTAATATTTCTGAGATTTTTTTAGCCCTGCTATTAATTAAATGTCTCTTCAAACATGCTATGTTATATTGCTGAAAACTACTAAGCACCAATTAATGGCATTCCACTGCCAACATGACTTCACAAATTACCTATGTCTACCGTACAGGTGTGTGCTCTAGCAACCGAAACAAAATTTACTGATTAAGGGAGCTTTTTATGCCTTGTGCATTTATCCATTTGTTAGTAATTTATACTGTCCAATTATCACAAAAGGGAAGATCAAAGATTGTAGGTAAAAAGATAACTCTTAGGTGTTAATATAGGTATTGTCCCTTGGTTAATATAGGTAGTTGAAATGAAAATAATTTATTTTGCTTACTGTTATGCTTAATATCTTCTTGATTTAATTAATTTAAGTTTTAATACCAACTACTAATATCTGAAAAAGTCCCCTTGCTGCATAAAATGTTTAATATTTATTGTTTGCTTATTTAAATATTTTGTTTATAGATCAAGCGAGTAAAAGATGCAGATGATGTTCCTATGGTTTGTAAGTACATCTTAAATATCTTATGTAATGATGAAAGTAAATTTTATATTGATTTTTATGATTGACATTTCTACTTATCTGTCTTCTATTACATTTAGAAATAGAATCAAAGTGTTTAAAAAAGAGAATCAAATTTTATTATTTTAATGAGGAGGGCAAAATTAATGTAAGTAGGAGTGCACATGTTCCAAAACGCTGAAATAGGAATTTTGTCTGAAGGTAAGAAGATGACACCCACACTGCCTCCATTGAATTGGCACCCTAAAAAATGATCTTTAACCCTTTACTAGTCATGTTTTACTATAACTAAAATCAACTCTTTAAACTCTCTCTCTCATGAACTACCACTTAAGGAGGGATAAATCTGATGAATATTGCATTGGTGCGCTTTGTTAGGAAATATTGTTGAAAAGTCTAAATTAGTTTAAGTTCCTCGCAATCTTCAAGGTTTTTTTATTGAGACATAATAAAAGACTCTTCTATAAGGATTTTGATTCTCACTGAATTATTGTTTGTGAAATTTATGTAAACCAAGTAGTAATATGTACTTCATCCAAAACAAAGTACTAATATGTACTTAGTAATATGAATGTATTCCAAAAATACTAGTTTTTTGAAAAACTCGTCTGAAGTTTATTTTTTACATTGCATTGCATTATAGAAAAATATTGATTCGCTTACTGCATTCCAACTATTCTACTAAGTGATTTATTTTTGTTTTAATCGCTAGATATTTAAATTTTGAATATCATAGGATTTACAACTTGAAAAGTCATTTGTGTGATTAGGTCACTTTTTTCAGCGTACATTGCGATACGTACTGTGTTTTTAATTTTGCTAATAAATAAGATGCCAAACCATTCTAAAGGTTTCGGCAATGAAAGATCCATGAATCCTCAGGCTCAGGGAATATCAGTTACTGTCACCAACATGTTTTTTATCGGCATTCAAACATTTTAGGCATACTAACATTTCTGTAATATTTTACGAGGAAATCCGATGTTTACTAATAACATATCATGCTAAATAAACTTATTACTTAAGAAAAAGTCCTAAAAAATTCAGAAATTTTTTATGGTGTTATATCAATCAAATTCTTTTTATTTTTTTAGTGGTCGGGAATAAGTGTGACCTTCCAATGAGGATGGTTTACATGCATGGTGCTGCAGAACTTGCCAAAAGTTATGGTATACCATTCATTGAAACCTCTGCTAAGACTAGAATGGGTGTCGATGATGCATTTTATACTTTGGTTCGAGAAATCCGTAAAGATGTATGTATCTTTTTTATATACACATTTCTGAAAAACCTTCTAGTAGATTGTCTTTTTCTTAATAATTAAAATGGTGTATGATTGCTGTGTAATAGCTAGGTCTTAGTATTGTTGCATGCTAATTTTAATAAATCGGGGTTGGATAAAAAACATGTTTTTTTTTTAATTGTTTTAAACATGCCAATAATTTTAGGAATGCCTTACATCTTTCTTTGTCATAGTATACAAGAAATCCTTTGATTATATGTCGACTCGGCGTCTTCATTTGATTAAATCAGATAAGCTAATCGAAGAATTTATAAACTAAAAATGCAATAGTTTATGTTTGGTATTATTTTATTAACTAAAATTATGACCCACATTGATAATTAGCCTTAATCTCCCATATAGGGACTATAATAATTAGTAACAAAGGTCAATAGTGTCCCATTTGGGACCTAAAGTATTACATGTGATACTACAAGGTTTACCGTTACATCAGGAATTTGTATCATATTGGGTGCATTTCCCCATTTGATTATTTTACTTAAAATTGCCTAACTGTAGTTAAATGGTTGTTATACTTCTTTTTGCACAAAGTAATATCCAATCCATTATATTTTCCTTCTCCTTGCAGTAAAAATAAATTATTTTAAACATGTTTTTTATTACTATGTTTTAAACACGTTTAAAACATTTGTTTTAACATAACAACCCTGAAACAAATACAATTATATATGTCTGCAATTACCTTATTTAGGACAAAATTACTTTTTGTTATAACTTTATGTTAAAATAAACATTTATAAGCTTAAGAAACAATTTATTTGCTCTTTATTTATTTTATAACCATAAAAACAATTATTTACCAACTTGGACATGTGACACTTTCAAGTAATAGAATTGATGTTGTTATGAATATATATGGTTCAAACTTGTGCTACAAGGAATTAACTTTGTCCCTTACTATAAAACTGTCTTCTCTACAGAAATAAGCATGTTTTCAATCTACACAAGCTTTAATAATAGCTTATTTCTAATATACACTTCTTTCTTACCATCGTCCCTTGCATGACATTATATAACCAAGTTTACCTGCGTAACTGAAACAAGAGCTTAAGCATCATTTTAAGAGCTTTTTAGAAAATTTTTACTAACCTTAAAACTAGTACTAAATACAGTCATCAATAGTGGATTCACAAATATTGATTTTAATGTTATTCTACAATTTTAGAGGGAACGTAAAGGCAAAGATAAGAAGAAGCATAAGCGTAAGGGTCGAAAAAGGCGCTGTGTCATATTGTAAAGTAAGTTCCTAAACTTTGTTTTTTCAGAAGTGCCTAGGTGCACGAACCTGTCACCTTATCTAAATAATGTTAAAATTACCTATTTTTCAGGAACATTTTTTTTAAAAATCTATTCAACGTTTTTTTTCATTGAATCTGTGAAACCTTTTGCATAAATTAGCCCATGGATGCATTTGTTGGTTGTGTTTATGATAATTTAAATAAAAAAATATATGTATATGAGAGTGTATGCTATTTACAAAAAACACTGCAATTTGAAATTTTGTCGGATATAAATTTTCTAATTATTTTAAACCAAATTTAACAGGTTAATTTATAGAAACAAATTGTGTTTGGCTGACTTGCAAACTTATTGGCTAATTTTAAAAAAAGATTTTGATAAATTAATGGGTATTGGTGTCATTTACAATCCTGACAATAAATTGGTAGGGCCCAAAATCCATAATGCTTCATAATTTATTGTGTCCAACAGAAAAAGAATGTTAATTTATATCCATCCAGCAATGCTCTGATAAATTATTGGGATTAAATTTCTGCTTTTTCTCAAAATATATATTAATAATAAAAACTGCTTGAAAAAAAGGGTTTAAATTTCCTTTAAATTTATGCCAAATTGTTTATAAATTTGTTTTCTTTTTCATGATCTTGAATTTCGTTATGCCTGGTCTTAGATATGTTTGTATAGATGGTTTGTGCTAAAAAAAAGCACCATGTGGGATGAATAGTGATACAGTCGAACCCCGCTATAGTGAACCCTCTACGGAACCAACAATTGGTTCACTATATCCGAGGGTTCACTATATCCAATTTTTCTGGAATAAAGTATTATACGATATATTAATATATCGCTATATTTTTATACGCTTTTATAAGAATAATAAAGATTTTGCATACCTTGAATTAATTGAATAAATAATTTAATTATTCAATAAATTTTCAAAAAAATATTAATTAATTTTTGAAATTTTCTCAAAATAATTATTGGTACAAAAGGAATACATATAATTAAGTAATAATGAATTTAATATGTTACCTCTATATGCCTACATTCTGTGAAAGAAAATGGTAACTTTGGATTGTTTACGATTAGAGTTCATAAGGAAATACGAATAACAGATAAGTGCATGTGAATTGGACAATTGGAAAGTTCCACTTATTCCCAGTTTTCAAGGGGTAGTTGAAAAGAAAGAATGTGTAGCTGGGAAGAAGAATAGCTATAGCTTCATTCAACTCTGGAGGAGAAGAAGTTGCAAAACCAGTGCGTATTGTCGTACAAGCCGTGAAAAATCGTTCAGGAAAGGGTATTGTCGTATTATGGAGGCAAGCCTTCCACGAAAGTGTGGATGGGTGAGATGTGGAATATGAATAATGGTTCGCAAAGAAAGGGTGGTTCCTGGAACCCAGAGAGGGTGGGGGGGGGGAGGAAAGAAAAGGTATGTTTACTTTTAAACAGGTCCAGTTTGAGTACAATAAGAGGGGAATGTCAGGTTGAAATGTGCCACATTGTTAAAGATTGCTTCCTCGCTGCCACTTGCCATTCATAGTGTATCTTAAAATATGGAGAACTGAACCAAAAAAAAAATAAGGAAAGGAAATTTAAGTTCACTATAACCGAACTCCCATTTTCTAAGTAGTTCACTATATCCATATAAAATAACATTAGTTAAATAGGAGTTCGGAAGGGACCACTGAAAAGGTTCATTACAAGCGAGGGTTCACTATATCCCGGGTTCACTATTGCGGGGTTCGACTGTATTATGACATCCCTGTTTAGTTATTTGACAAAGCGGGGTAATTGTTAGACATGCTATGGGATAGTATTGGACTGGTTTTCCTTTATTTTCTCAGCTAGTGGGCTTAACTGATATCTAATGACATTAAATTATACATAACTAAACCAAAAAGAGAGACATTATACTCTTTTTAATGGGAAAAGCAGTTATATTAAGGCTTGTTGCAACTCACTGCATTTATTTTGCTAATTAATTGTATCTAGTGGTACATATGCCAATTTCTTCAACTTCTGATAATTGAAATATGGGTAAAATTGAATTCAGAAGCTACTCATTCAGTCCCTCCCCCCTCTCCCCCTAAGAAAAAGTCAAATAATATCTTTATATTAAACTGTAGTATAATTGTATAATTATTTTTGGATTAATAATTTAGTTTTTGCCAAAAAAGTTTGATATTTGGCCATAACTGACACGTTACTTTTTGTTGAGGTTTTGTTTTTATTCTAGACCGGTACAAATGTTGATAATCAATCTTTTACCTACACCTAAGACGACCTCTTAAGTTTGCAGTATACAAATGTTCTACGAGAAAAAGGGTAAATAGTTCTCATTTTTGAGTGCGAGAATCGAATATAAAAAGGTATTTCACATTCAATAAACAAATTTATTTGTTATTTCAAGACATAAATTTATTATTTTTATTAGTTTAGCTTCAGTTAGTGTTATTTTAATTATTTTTTCCTTCGATTTTGACGTAACAGGGTGCACGAATATCAGGGTCAGAGGAGCAGCCAATAGAAGCAGGCGAAATTTCGGCGCCAGCAGCGTTGTTTGCGCAAATTCCTCCGCCTAGTACATTTCTCTGCTGCAAACTTAAGCTCGGTTTTGGTCTACATAAATTTATTATCATACCTTTCTATAAACTGTACATTTGATGAACATTATTAATAGACTTTCATAACTAGTTAACTTAGAGGGCCTTGGTCCAGAGGGGCCAACCTACCCTGAAGGGCTTTCCGTAGAGTGGGCCAATCCTCCCCATCTAGCCATTTTGTGAAGAATGGCAATTGCACAAACTTTGTTACTTACATAAAACCTTTAATAACAGTATTTAAAAAATACCACATATTTAAGCTGAAATCAATTGGTCTGTCTGAAAAAATCTTACAAAATGTGTCTAAAATGTTTACTTTTTGGGATGAGAAACTATCTGTTTTTATTTTCCCCTCACTGCTAATAAGTAGTACAGTGAAACTTAGGTGGCTGTCTGTTGACAACAGTAGCTTTAAGTACCATCTATTGTGAGAATGCTTAAATATTTTTAATTACCAACAGTTAAAGGTGGGCGCCTCCCTTCCCCCGGTTCCCTTATAATAATATTCTAAGTTTTTCAGTGTTTGATAATTTTTAATGAAGACTAATTTTTTTTTCAGGTGCATCAAGTCATGGTTATGGGAGTTATAAATAAATAGCGCAATTTTCTGCATCTAATGAAGAGATTCCATTTTGGATCAATCCATTTGAAGCCAACAACTCATTTGATGGACTCATTTCTAGCAAAGTAATTTGTATGTAAATTTTGGGATATTACATTTATTACAAAAATGTTGAAAATGGCATAATTTGCTATCAAAACCTCAAAATATTTCATAATAGTCTTGAACAGAAGTTTTCTAAGCAATGTGAAGTGCCAAGGGTACTTCCTGCAAGCTGTGATTCCATTAGAATTTTTTTTTTTTTTTTTACTTTTGAGTTTTGTTATTTTTTGCTTCTATTGTTGTTACTTATTGAGCACAAGCACATTTTGACTGTGCTATCTGTTGCAAGAATAGAAACTGCCATTTGGAAACACTATGTTTAATTTTCTTTGTGTGTGGTGTCATGTGATTGGCTAACCTTTTAAGTTGTATTGATGAACATTGCTGTTTAAAGATGCATCTTGTTATATATTTGGTTTAAATACTACTGATCTTTAAGTCAAATGTAAAATTTTTAAATACCTAAATTTACTATCCTAATTTTGCAATATAAATGTTCAATCATCAGGTTCAAATGAAAGTTTAGTGAAAAAATAGACTAAGTTATTTAAAATATGTCATTCAAATTTGTCCGCAAGTTAATGTGTCTGAGGTCTATTATAAATCTTGTTTTTCAAAAAGGCTTCATGATAATTGCTTGTATTATGCAAACTTGATTGAAGTATTCTTCAATTTTGTGTCAAATTACACAAAGCTTAGTATTGCAATCATACCTGGTAATTTTGATTTTGGTCGCAACGATATCTCAATTTTAAAGACCAGCATCTTTTCTGTATGTTGAAAAGGATGTTTAATTGTGTACATTTTTTTAAATTTATTTTTTCCCTCCATCCGTCTATGCCTAAATTAATTATGCTTGTCTTATCTTAATTTAAAAGGATTATGCTTTGTGAGTTGCTGGGTTGGTCAATCTGAAAGCTGCATATTATCAATTCCATCTACAAAATTCCTTTGCTAACAGCATCCTTTTCGGTAAAATTATCATTGCCACTTTTTCATGTTTGATGCATCTCTTGTCTTAAAGCATAACTGCTTGTATCAATACTATTAACAAATTCCAGTATTTAATATATGTGTGTCATTTTTGTGCCATGTCTGTTTATTTGCATGATTTTGTACTTGTGTTGTGTTCACAGTTGTGCTCTCTGTTATTTTATTGCTCATAGAAATCTTTTTGATAATTCATATATTTCGTGACCAAATTTGTTTTCACCTGTATTCACTTCTTTGATGGGCACTTGTTTTCAATTATCCTTAAATCGCTAATTTATATAAGTATTACGTTTCATTTTAAAACTTTCGATTTTATTCCTAATTGAAACCTCTTAATCTCTATATCTAAGTATACTTAAGTCTAGCATATTTGAAACAATAGAAAACTTATGGTAGTAAAACATTTCTTTTTCATACATAATGTCACTTATTTAACATTAATTTGTAGATATATATTTCAAAGTAAGCACAATATTAGTGCACTACACTTTTGCATTTTTTTATGATATCATTTTAACTATTTAAGTAAAATATTTTAATAAAACTCTTCTCATTTAATAATAGTGTTTCAGCTTTTAATTGGTTACTGTTATCAGATATTAAATCATTAATCAACAAATAAAAAATACTTTTCATCCCAAACTTAAGCGCTTAAGTAAAGATAATGTTGCATGCTTTTAAGACATGATCTGAAAACTGTCTAAGAGGGGTCGGACATTTGATTTACAGGTTTTAAAATAGATACCTTCTTCTATGAATGGGCAATTGCTTGTTTGTTAAGTAATTGCATGTTTCATGTATTATAATTATTTCATATTTGTCTTCATTAGTAATTTAATCTGAAGAAACGCAACATTATTGTCTTAAAACAATCTTCAATTGTTAAATATGCATAATAAATATTTGAGCTTTGGGTTCAGCTTTCTTTAAAATCTTGGTTTCCTAGAGAAGCGGTAATGAAATCTGGCATCCGGGCAATTACGGTAAGTGGCACAACAAGCTAGTCTCATTGACCAAGCTAGTGTAGTTTCCTAAAAAGCTTTGTATGACAGCTATGTCCACTATAGTGATTAGCTGTCAAGTGGGTCGGTAAAATGGGGAGGTTTTAATCTGTTGCTCTCTGCTGAACATTTTGGCGGCAAACCGTGAAATCTAAAGGAAAAGTAGAAGAAACAATAGAAAGTTTGAAGGGGGAGGGGGTATTCTTTATTCGAAGAGGATCTTTAATTTGATTTTGTAAGAAATCCAGCGTCTTAGTAGAGTCGACAAAGTTCGCTATGTTTCTTGTTAAAGTAACATTCTGGTGAAGCGGTGGCAGGTTTTCAGTTTTGCAGTACAATGTCATCAACTGTTTCTTTGTAACTGGCACAATTTTCTTGTACGGCTTTGTTAGGAACCAAGGTTTAACTGAAGCTTCTTTCGTATCAACATTTTTCTCTTAAACCTTTACTAACATATTACTAAAAGTCTAGTAATATCTATGTTCCTGATAAGGGAAATTATTAAAAACATATTCATTAATATATTTAACTCTATCTTTAAAAAGAAACACTAATGTACCTTAATAATTTTCCTCATGTGTTTCATCTGCACCTTCATTAATCAAGACATTGTGTAAATTATGATATAATTTATTGTGTGAATATGTTTGACCTATTATTGTGCTTTACTATAGTATACTGTTATAGTTATCCTAACTTATCCAATCTTGTATCAATGTGTTTTTAAGACTGTTTTTAATGTATATCATGGTTATCTGTATTTTTTTTCATAGCTCAATGGTAATCTTTCTTGTAGATTTTATAAGATTAGTGTTTTTAATTGTTGGAGTTGGATTCTTGGACAAGGGTTTTCTTAAAGGTGCTAAAATGTAACTTTTTCAAATAGTAGAAGTAGGACTTCTTAAATGTATTTCTTTTGCATTCATTTTATGCTTTGGCTTAAATATATATTAAATGTTTTTGTTTTAAACTATCATGCGGTATTGCATAGTTCTAATTTGAATTTAAGCCCTAAATCTTGTCCAAATCGGTTATTTGATTAAGCATTTGTTTCATATTAAAACATATCAACCATGAACAAATATTAAGTTTAATTTGACTCTTTATGCCTTGTCGGCACACACACTTCAACAATCTTATGTTAGCTGCAACGCTTAATTTACTTGATTCTTTCAGAAATTTTCATCAAACAACTATTCAATGTTGTAATTTTTCTTTTCTTTTTATGAACATAAGCTAAGTTATTTTGAAGTTGCATCATTAAATGTTTTCATTGTATTATAGAATTTTCAATATTTTCTTATTTAAAATAACATTTTGTTTCCTAATGCATTTTTTTCAAGTGTAACTATTTGGTAAATCTTTCACCTCTGCTAATAATTATTCTTACCTTTTTTTTTAATATTAAACATGTAATGTGGTAATACTTGTTTAAATATTTGTTGCTAAAAACTATGTTTGGTAGCTTTTTCAAAATATAAATGTCATTTATAACAAACTCTACAACTAGTGTGATTTTAAAATTTTACTTTCACTGTTTTCTGTTACATATACAATGGATTATGTTATTATGTTTTGCCATGATATTTAAAACAATATAAACACTGTATACACAAATATAAAAGTTAACACTGGTTCTTGTAATATAACATTAAACTGAGAGCTATGTTTGGACAATTATTAAAGATGTAAACCTATGAATCACCTTGTGCAGGCTTTATCTTCATATATTATAACTCATTACTTAACATTGACTCACATACACATGGGGTTAAATTGTTGTGTTAAAGTTCTTAACGACATTTAGTATTGACAGGTAGAAAGAAAAGTCCATATTTAACCTTTTCCATTTCATATAAATAATATTTTAATTTCTCTGAAAATGTATTCTATTACTTTTTATAACGTATCTAATTCTCATATTGGTAAATTATTTGCCTATATACAAACAAAAATATTGATGTATCTTTTTTAAAAAATGATAATGCTGTTTAAGATTTATTAATATTTTGCTTTCAATGTTATTTAAATGATTTTAAAGTTTTACTGTTCCCTTTTTCTTATTTATTCTTTACCTGCTTACATATTTGGGCCTCAAGTTATATATTCTGTGGAACATGGGATTTAAAATTAACTTCAATTTTAACTAATCACTTAACTGTTATTTATCGCAAATATCTCTTTAAAAATGATTTATTTCTTTCACTTTCCAATGTGGGATTGTTAATTGCATTCTGAAAATTATACTGAGATTGGTTATCCCATAACTGGTAAAAATAGTGAAGCAGATATATTTTCAAAGTTATCTTTTTGTGTTTATAAAAGTGATTTGAATTATGAGGAAGGATGTCTCACATATATTTTATTTGTAATGAACATACATTGATATTTTTTTTTGTTTTTATTGAGTGACTACCAATTTTAATTTAAAACTCAATATCCTGTAGTAAAGTATAAATATAAAAAGAAGCATAATTTTTTTACATAAAATAGTTTATATAGCAATAAAATATTGTATTAAAATGTGTTCAAATTTAGCTTTCTTATTTGCTTTTAGAAATGAACTCTTGTATGCATATCTGGAACAAATCAAATCATATTGAACTAAATTTTGTAGAAATGTTACTGTTTTAATATGATAAGGATTGAAATCTGCAGCATTGTAGAAAAAATGCAATAATATATCTATTTTAAATTGAATTAAGAAGTGTTTTTTTCAACATAAGTTTCGTTAATATTCAGAAAACATAATTAATCATTTCTTCCAAATGAAGTAATCTTAACTTATTTGAAATATAATCTTGTTGCAACTCTTTATATAAATGCAAAGTTTTATGAATGTTACTTTAACTGAATTTGTGTAAATTCTAACTCTTTGTATAGTCCTTGCATTCTGTATTTCCTGTACTATGTGTTAAAGAATACAATTATTTTCCAATTTTTATGTATATTTTGCTTAGATTTCAAGCTCTAACCCCCCCAAAAAATGTGAAACATCGAATTGTTCTCATTGGTTTCTGTATCATTTTATATAGCATTTCTGAAATTTCTTGTATAAATAAAAGTTAGCATGCTTGTTATTTAGTATTTCTTCTATATTCTTATGAAGTCAGAAGTGCAAGTTTTTAAAAC